>CAJNDT010005290.1:0-202500 GCA_905221615.1 Symbiodinium sp. CCMP2592 | reverse complement strand
GGTGTGGAGGAGCTCCCTTACGGGGCAAATCCGCAGGAGGCAGAAGGCCCACCCAGTGACGAGGAGGCCGCGTTCGTCTGCAGACGCATCTATTGTGTGAAGGTCCCACTTGGCTCAACCCTAGGGTCCTTGGAAGGGTTGGAAATGCTGAAATTGACAGCATGTGGTAGCATTTGGAACTTGTGAGTAGCCAATTATGTAAGAAGTTACCATTTCAGGCCTGTGAACAGCCAGAGACTCATAAGAATGATGTAATTGGCCACAATTTCCACAGCGCTGAAAGGTTCTGAAGAATCGGAAACTGTTTGGAGGTTGTCAGTAAGGGGAAATCCAATAATGTGCAATATCGAGCATGTGAACACTCACAAATGTTGTAAGTAACAGTATTTGAAGCCTTCATTGCAATTTTCAGCATTTGGAACAAGACAGGCGAGCTAACGTTGGCAAAGGCACGGGGGGGCCGCCAGCGTTCGGTAAAAAGACCCTCTGCCAGCCGTATGGCTGTGACACCTTCCGACATCTCGCCGAGCAGCAGCATGTCTCTCATTCGTCTCCTCGTCCAGCCCCCCGGGCAGGTATGTGGAGGGAAGCCCGAACATGTTGAGTTCGTCACCTTCCAGGAAGACCGGTTAGCACGTGCTGAATGAGGGGAGCAAGCTCCTGGAATGCATGTGCTTGGCCACAGCCGCAGCAGAACACCCTCTGTTGTTGGGTCACTTTCCCGGGCGTGCGCAGCTTGTGACCCTGAGGAGTTCCCGCCCCGGCCGCCCGAGGCACGGCGAGACGGGCTTGGCGCTGCCATTCGCAGTCATCGGTTCTCCGAAACCATTTGAGAGCCACGAGTAATTAGTTGCGCATCCTGGTCATAGTCACTAGTGTGGAATTAACAGCAGGAGCATGTGCCCGGAGAGTTGCAGGCACCCCGCAGGCCCTTGCGCCGAGTGCTCCACGAGCCCAGGGATCTTCAGGCACGTCCACAACGCTCCAGAGCACGTTGCAAGTCCACGGTGATGTTGATTGAGCAACAGACTGACCGAACTGCTTGAACGCTTGCTGGCGATGGTGATTTTATGATACATTTTAATCATAACGGTTTGCGAAACCCTGTTCTGCTTCATTTTCTTGATGTTATTGAATAGGTTGAAAATGAAAGCGAGCAGCGTTTTTTTGAGCTGTGCCTGCGCGATGTAATGCCGTCTTGTATGCATGTGCTTGCGTAGCCATTTTGCCTGGGGAGTGCAGTAGAGCGTAGCGCCTTTCAGGCTTGACGCATCTCGGTTATCGTATCTAGCCGCACGCGTAGGAAAAGCGTACGGCGGGCGTAGCAGTAGTAGTGTTTTTGCCTCTCCTGGCCCTTGCTTCTTGTAGCCTGAACTGTAGAAGTATCGACTGTTGCTGGAGAAACCACGGAACGTGTATATCGCAGAGAGGAAGACTGCCATGCTGCCGTCGGTTTGGGTGCGGTTCCGCACAGTTTCAGCTAGCTCCATGCACTGCCCAGAATCAGAAAGCGGAAAACCTAACCTTGCCCGTTGCAGACTCTTCTTGGCCAGTCCTTTCCATGTCTTTGATGTGCCGGCCTCTGCTGAGTGCGCGTGCTTGGCCTCAGAAAGCCCATGCCACTAGATTCCTATTCCTTGAAGGTGCTGAGATGTTGTGATCGCAGCATGGGCCATAGGCCGATCGGCCGATCCCCGAGCTTCCGATCTGCCTGTGCAGGTGGAACGGCAACAGGCGGCTCCGCCTTTCGGCGACGAGGCCGCGTCAGTCCTTGTCAGCAATGTAGCTGATGGGTGCAGGAGGGTCTTGCGAGAGTGCGATCCCGAGCAGCTTCAGGACACTGCGGAGCATCATGCAGCGACTCGGATGACTCGAAAGATAAAGTGTCCGCTGCTTCCAGATGTTGTTTCGAGGAATTCGTGCTTTCAGGTCAACGGCTGGACCTAGGAAGGGCAGTGATATTCGACTGCTCTGCACGCATGGATCTGCAACCCGCCGCAAAGGTTGGCCCAGTGTGTCTTTCGCCAATGTTGCCATCAGAATGCCCTGTGTATGCCATTGTTCTTGCGGCATGTCTTTGTCTCCATTGCGATTCGATTATGTTGTTTATTTGGTCAAGCGCTGTACTGCAATGCGGATATCGGGCTCCAACCTTCAAGTATGACTGGACCATCAAGCAAAGCGCTTAAGCCGTTCGCATTTCCGGAAGCCATACTTTCATAGTTGATGTGAGGCCTTCGTAGCCTTAACTTAGCATCACCCAGATGCAACGAAACACTCTGCCCTGTGAATCGAATCCTGCAAAAACGTCAAAGCTCAGAGCCACAGGTAGAAGTCTGGCACCACCAGTTGCGAGCGCGCCAGGCCATGTTCCCAGACTTTGACTGACCCAGCCCCATGTAGCAACAGGTTTGCGAAGTCAAGAGCATTTGCTGATCTGCGAGGGTTGTCGTCGGCGGCATAAATCGGATGGCAAACGAATGCAGGGAGCGTGCTGCGTTTTGTTTGCCGTTGTTTCGTTCTGGTAATGGGCCAAGCCTTCCCGACGAAATGCTCGAAGTCGAAATGCTATTGTCAGCGCGGCCCACAGGCAGAGATGGCAGAGGAGGAGGCGCGACAGCGCAAAGAGGAGGAGCAGTGCAGAGAGGCATGCACAGCCGCTTTCGGGGCGGGTTGACACGTGTTTACGAGGCTTTGTGTGCATGGACGTGCGCAGGCAGAAGCACGGCAACGAGAGGAGGAGCAGCCTTGCTTCTTTGCACATGGGGACTGAGAAATCACCGGAGTCCGCCGCAGCTACTCGCCAATGTTGAGTTAGTCTTCGCCGGTCGATATGATTTGTGTTCTTGATTTTTTTTGTGTTTGTTTGTTTCTACAAGGTAGCAAAGGTGTGACAACGAAGGCTATAGCGACAGGTGCTAGTTACTAGGAGCAGGTCAAGCAAGGTTACTCGATGTTGCGTCGCCTTGGCGGGACATGGACCATCGCATTGCTTATCCTGAAGGCCGTTTTCAACGCGTCAGTTGCAGTCTCGAGTAATATGGAGTGCTGCTGTTGTACACCCTAAGAGCTGTTAACAATGCAGTCATGCACACTGGTGAATGAACCTGTGCAACTGTCAACTTCTTTGATCATGACATGGGAGTTTGTGTCACAGTTCCCGGTTCCCAGTGCGACCAGCAGGGTGATGGCTAGGGAGTTGATGGACGGGCACAAAGAGCGAAACCCTGATGAAGAGTGGACGGGCTGTGGAGGAGCAGCGGAAGTGGGATCTTGCTTGTGCAGAGAAAGAGGAGGAGAGCCGGCACGTAGCGGAGGAGCAGCGCAGAGAAGAGGCGAGTGCTTTGCACTCTTTCTGTGTTTCGAGTTGTTTCGGGTCGCTCCTAGCAGTAGATACAAATTGGTGCCACTGGTAGGTGAATCTAGGGGAGTTTGACAGGAGCGATGGCGACAAGAGCAAAGCAACGCGGAACAGAGTTCACGACTGGCCATGGAAGAGTGGATGCAACATGTGCAAGCAGACGAAGCACAGCAGCGGATGAAGGAGTGCTACCGACAATTGGGCTGTCTTGAGGGTTGCAATCTTGCAGCATTTGCTGGTGAAGATGCAGCATCGACAGTTATTGAGATGGTGTCGCTAGTTTCTGTCATTGCAAGGAGCAGCTCAAAAGGGTGGAGGAAGAACGAGAAGCAGACGAGATTGCACGTCTGGCTGTGGAGGAGCAGCGGCAGCGGGATCTTGCCCAGGCAGAGAAAGAGGAGGAGAGCCGGCGCGTAGCGGAGGAGCAGCGCAGAGAAGAGGCGAGTGGTTTGCAGTCTGTTGTGCTCTTGCGTGGTGGTATCAGTTGTTTGTTTCTTGTCCATACTGGGTGAGTTTGACAGGAGCGACGCCGACAAGAGCAAGAGCAAAGAGAAGCAGAAGAGAGTTCACGACTGGCCGTGGAAGAGTGGTTGCAACATGCGCACGCAGAAGAAGCCCAGCAGCGGCTGGAGGAGTGCTAGCGAGCTTTCAGTTGGTTTGAATGCTACGATCTGGAACGGTCTTGAGGGTTGCGATCTTGCAGCAATGGCTGATGTTGACTTCATATGCGGAAAATTGTGGAAACCCCACCCTGCCTCGCCCCGTGAGGATGCAGGCCCCTTAGCTTGGCGCGTGTTGGGGCCGTAGCAGCAGAAATAGCAGCAGCAGCAGCAGCAGTAGCTGTGGGCTGAGTTTCGATCAGTTTCTACAACATGCACATGATCTTTTTCATCTGCTTGGCCGCCGTGGTTTTTGCAATCGTGATCGCGGTTTCTAGCCATGTTTTCCGAGTTGGATTTTGCAATTTCGGGGGGGGGGGGTTCAAAGTCATACGTTTAGATGTAGAGCTCTGTTTCACAAAGACGTCAACATGTCAACATTGTTGAAGATGCAGTGTCGACAGTTGCTGAGACAGTGTCGCTAGCACGGGCCATGGAGGAGCAGCGGAAGCGGGATGTTGCCCAGGCAGAGAAAGAGGAGGAGAGCCGGCGCGTAGCGGAGGAGCAGTGCAGAGAAGAGGCGAGTGGTTTGAAGTCTGTTGTGCTCTTGCGTGGTGGTATCAGTTGTCTGTTTCTTGTCCATACTGGGTGAGTTTGACAGGAGCGACGCCGACAAGAGCAAGAGCAAAGAGAAGCAGAAGAGAGTTCACGACTGGCCGTGGAAGAGTGGTTGCAACATGCGCAAGCAGAAGAAGCCCAGCAGCGGCTGGAGGAGTGCTAGCGAGCTTTCAGTTGGTTTGAATGCTACGATCTGGAACGGTCTTGAGGGTTGCGATCTTGCAGCAATGGCTGATGTTGACTTCATATGTGGAAAATTGTGGAAACCCCACCCTGCCTCGCCCCGTGAGGATGCAGGCCCCTTAGCTTGGCGCGTGTTGGGGCCGTAGCAGCAGAAATAGCAGCAGCAGCAGCAGCAGCAGCAGTAGCTGTGGGCTGAGTGTCGATCAATTTCTACAACAAGCACATGATCTTTTTCATCTGCTTGGCCGCCGCGGTTTTTGCAATCGTGATCGCGGTTTCTAGCCATGTTTTCCGAGTTTGATTTTGCAATTTCAGGTGGGGGGTTCAAAGTCATACGTTCAGGTGAAGAGCTCTGTTTCACAAAGACGTCAACATGTCAACATTGTTGAAGTTGCTGAGACAGTGTCGCGAGTGCCTGTGATTTCAATAGAGCAGAAGGAAGAACGAGAAGCATATGAGAGTGGACGGGCCATGGAGGAGCAGCGGCAGCGGGATCTTGCCCAGGCAGAGAAAGAGGAGGAGAGCCGGCGCGTAGCGGAGGACCAGCGCAGAGAAGAGGCGAGTGGTTTGCAGCCTGTTGTGCTCTTGCGTGGTGGTATCAGTTGTCTGTTTCTTGTCCATTCTGGGTGAGTTTGACAGGAGCGACGCCGACAAGAGCAAGAGCAAAGAGAAGCCGAAGAGAGTTCACGACTGGCCGTGGAAGAGTGGTTGCAACATGCGCAAGCAGAAGAAGCCCAGCGGCGGATGGAGGAGTGCTAGCGAGCTTTCAGTTGGTTTGAATGCTACGATCTGGAACGGTCTTGAGGGTTGCGATCTTGCAGCAATGGCTGATGTTGACTTCCTATGTGGTAACCCCACCCTCCCTCCCCCCGTCAGGATGCAGGCCCCTTCCCCGGTAGCTTGGTGTGTGTTGGGTCGTAGCAGTAGAAATAGCAGCAGCAGCAGCAGGAGCAGCAGCAGCAGTAGCTGTGGGCTGACTGTCGATCAATTTCTACAACATGCATATGACCTTTTTCATCTGCTTGGCCGCCGGGGTTTTTGCAATCGTGGTCGCGGTTTCTAGCCATGTTATCCGAGTTGGATTTTGCAATTTCGGGTGGGGGGGTTCAATGTTTAGATGTAGAGATCTGCTTCAAAAAGACGTCAACATGTCAACATTGTTGAAGATGCAGTGTCGACAGTTGCTGAGACAGTGTCGCTAGCACGGGCCATGGAGGAGCAGCGGAAGCGGGATGTTGCCCAGGCAGAGAAAGAGGAGGAGAGCCGGTGCGTAGCGGAGGAGCAGCGCAGAGAAGCGGCGAGTGGTTTGAAGTCTGTTGTGCTCTTGCGTGGTGGTATCAGTTGTCTGTTTCTTGTCCATACTGGGTGAGTTTGACAGGAGCGACGCGGACAAGAGCAAGAGCAAAGAGAAGCGGAAGAGAGTTCACGACTGGCCGTGGAAGAGTGGTTGCAACATGCGCAAGCAGAAGAAGCCCAGCAGCGGATGGAGGAGTGCTAGCGAGCTTTCAGTTGGTTTGAATGCTACGATCTGGAACGGTCTTGAGGGTTGCGATCTTGCAGCAATGGCTGATGTTGACTTCATATGTGGAAACCCCACCCTCCCTCCCCCCGTCAGGGTGCAGGCCCCTTCCCCGGCAGCTTGGCGTGTGTTGGGGCGTAGCAGTAGAAATAGCAGCAGAGGTAGTGGTGGGCTGAGTGTCGATCAGTTTCTACAACATGCACATGATCTTTTTCATCTGCTTGGCCGCCGTGGTTTTTGCAATCGTGATCGCGGTTTCTAGCCATGTTTTCCGAGTTGGATTTTGCAATTTCGGGTGGGGGGGTTCAAAGTCATACGTTTAGGTGTAGAGCTCTGTTTCACAAAGACGTCAACATGTCAACATTGTTGAAGTTGCTGAGACAGTGTCCCGAGTGCCTGTGATTTCAATAGAGCAGAAGGAAGAACGAGAAGCATATGAGAGTGGACGGGCCATGGAGGAGCAGCGGCAGCGGGATCTTGCCCAGGCAGAGAAAGAGGAGGAGAGCCGGCGGGTAGCGGAGGAGCAGCGCAGAGAAGAGGCGAGTGGTTTGCAGCCTGTTGTGCTCTTGCGTGGTGGTATCAGTTGTCTGTTTCTTGTCCATTCTGGGTGAGTTTGACAGGAGCGACGCCGACAAGAGCAAGAGCAAAGAGAAGGAGAAGAGAGTTCACGACTGGCCGTGGAAGAGTGGTTGCAACATGCGCAAGTAGAAGAAGCCCAGCAGCGGATGGAGGAGTGCTAGCGAGCTTTCAGTTGGTTTGAATGCTACGATCTGGAACGGTCTTGAGGGTTGCGATCTATATGTGGAAAATTGTGGAAACCCCACCCTGCCTCGCCCCGTGAGGATGCAGGCCCCTTAGCTTGGCGTCTGTTGGGGCCGTAGCAGCAGAAATAGCAGCAGCAGCAGAGGTAGTGGTGGGCTGAGTGTCGATCAGTTTCTACAACATGCACATGATCTTTTTCATCTGCTTGGCCGCCGTGGTTTTTGCAATCGTGATCGCGGTTTCTAGCCATGTTTTCCGAGTTGGATTTTGCAATTTCGGGTGGGGGGGTTCAAAGTCATACGTTTAGGTGTAGAGCTCTGTTTCACAAAGACGTCAACATGTCAACATTGTTGAAGTTGCTGAGACAGTGTCCCGAGTGCCTGTGATTTCAATAGAGCAGAAGGAAGAACGAGAAGCATATGAGAGTGGACGGGCCATGGAGGAGCAGCGGCAGCGGGATCTTGCCCAGGCAGAGAAAGAGGAGGAGAGCCGGCGGGTAGCGGAGGAGCAGCGCAGAGAAGAGGCGAGTGGTTTGCAGCCTGTTGTGCTCTTGCGTGGTGGTATCAGTTGTCTGTTTCTTGTCCATTCTGGGTGAGTTTGACAGGAGCGACGCCGACAAGAGCAAGAGCAAAGAGAAGGAGAAGAGAGTTCACGACTGGCCGTGGAAGAGTGGTTGCAACATGCGCAAGCAGAAGAAGCCCAGCGTCGGATGGAGGAGTGCTAGCGAGCTTTCAGTTGTAATGTTGCAGTCTTCAGTGGTTGCGGGTATTTTGCAGCTATGGCTGTTGACGATGCAGTGTCGATGGTTGCAAGCACTGTTGCTAGTGGCTAAGATTGCAAGAGCAGCTGAACATGGCGGAGGGTAGGACGAGAAACAGACGAGAGTGCACGTCTG
Source organism: Symbiodinium sp. CCMP2592 (assembly GCA_905221615.1). Lineage (NCBI taxonomy): Eukaryota > Dinophyceae > Suessiales > Symbiodiniaceae > Symbiodinium > Symbiodinium sp. CCMP2592. The sequence continues at coordinate 194,563 of CAJNDT010005290.1, read as the reverse complement.
GCTGTGGAGGGCAGCGGCAGAGGGATTTTGCCCAGGCAGAGAAAGAGGAGGAGAGCCGGCGCGTAGCGGAGGAGCAGCTCAGAGAAGAGGCGAGTACTTTGCAGTCTGTTGCGCTCGTGCGTGGTGGTATCAGTTGTCTGTTTCTTGTCCATGCTGGGTGAGTTTGACAGGGGCGACGCCGACAAGAGCAAGAGCAAAGAAAAGCAGCAGAGAGTTCACGACTGGCCGTGGAAGACTGGTTGCAACATGCGCAGGCAGAAGAAACGCATTGAGCTTGTAGATCGTGTCCACGTTTGTTGACACCTGCTTGAAGGGTTGCAGCTGTTCGCAGCCAAAGCTCTGTGACTGGTGGTGTGTGAAGTGACACTAAGACGTCTCTGTCTCATAAAAAACAAACAGGCACAGGAGAGACAGCGCAAGGCAGAGGAGCAGCGCAGAGAAGAGGCCAGTGAGCTTCTTTGTTTTTTTCTTGTCCTTGACCTGGATGGCTTGGCAGGAGCGACTGCGACAAGAGCAGGAGCAAAGAGAAGCTGAAGAGCTCGCACGGATGGCCGTTGAAGAACGGCTGCATCGCGAACGTGTGCAGGCAGAAGAAGCGCGGGGTAGACCCTTCGTGTTCAGCGTAGGTTATACTCAACTCTTGTCAGTATCCTGTGGAATTCTGTTCTGGTGATGCGTTATCGTCTTTCTTTGTGGCGATCGAATCAGGAGGAGCTGAAAAGAGAAGAGGAACGCCGAGAAGCGGAAGAGAGCACCCGAATGGCTGCCGAGGAGCAGCGGCAGAAAGAGCTTTCTCAGGCACAGAAAGAGGAGGAGGAGGAGGAGGAGGAGAGACAGCGCAAGGCGGAGGAGCAGCGCAGAGAAGAGGCCAGTGAGCTTCTTCGTGCTTTTCTGTGTCCTTGACCTGGATGGCTTGGCAGGAGCGACTGCGACAAGAGCAGGAGCAAAGAGAAGCTGAAGAGCTCGCACGGATGGCCGCGGAAGAACGGCTGCAACGCGAACGTGTGCAGGCAGAAGAAGCGCGGCGACGGATGGAGGAGTGCTGATACGTCTGAATCACAGCTTTCTTTGTTCTTCATGTGAATGGCAAGGTTTTGATTGCAGGTTTCGCGAGATGTTTAATGATAGATAAAACATAGAATGGACGTACGGAAAGAAGCCGAAAAGGAAGCAGGGAGCCATGTTTTCCCTCGTCAAGACTTGGCAAGCTGCAGCAGCGAACAGGCGTCATTTGGTACCGTCCCTGGTGTCACGTCTGCTACTCATCTAGCACATCAGCAGAGGTCTTTCATCTTTGTATGTGATGTGGCGGTAACGACTTGCAATCAGATGCAGAGCTTCCTCATGTACTGCGTGCTGGGGTGGGTAGAATTCCCAGCATTCCTTGAGCATGAACGTGTTTGTAAAATAGTTCCGGAGGCTTGGCTGACACACGTCCACAATCTGCTCCAATGCTGGCAGCTATTGTTGTGCTTCTTATCTTGCCTGAATTTGGCCCCCAGAGAACGAACCATGAGTACGAGAATATTCTGTGAGACATATTGAGACATCTCCGCCTGCTTTAGGGGCTCGGGTGGTGCCCATCCAGAACACAGGCTTGCCATGCGATTGTTCAGCATGAATGCGGCAGGTTCCGAGATTGGTTGATGCTGTTGGTTCGGCACTCTGATTCCCTTGCTTTTCATCTCTGGGTTGAGTCAGGAGGAGCTGAAAAGAGAGGAGGAATGCCGAGAAGCGGAAGAGAGCACCCGGATGGCTGCCGAGGAGCAGCGGCAACAAGAGCTTTCTCAGGCACAGGGAGAGGAGGAGGAGAGACAGCGCAAGGCAGAGGAGCAGCGCAGAGAAGAGGCCAGTGAGCTTCTTCGTGTTTTTCTGTGTCCTTGAGCTGGATGGCTTGGCAGGAGCGACTGCGACAAGAGCAGGAGCAAAGAGAAGTTGAAGAGCTCGCACGGATGGCCGCGGAAGAACGGCTGCAACGCGAACGTGTGCAGGCAGAAGAAGCGCGGCGACGGATGGAGGAGTGCTGATACGTCTGAATCACAGCTTTCTTTGTTCTTCATGTGAATGGCAAGGTTTTGATTGCAGGTTTCGCGAGATGTTTAATGATAGATAAAACATAGAATGGACGTACGGAAAGAAGCCGAAAAGGAAGCAGGGAGCCACGTTTTCCCTCGTCAAGACTTGGCAAGCTGCAGCAGCGAACAGGCGTCATTTGGTACCGTCCCTGGTGTCACGTCTGCTACTCATCTAGCACATCAGCAGAGGTCTTTCATCTTTGTATGTGATGTGGCGGTAACGACTTGCAATCAGATGCAGAGCTTCCTCATGTACTGCGTGCTGGGGTGGGTAGAATTCCCAGCATTCCTTGAGCATGAACGTGTTTGTAAAATAGTTCCGGAGGCTTGGCTGACACACGTCCACAATCTGCTCCAATGCTGGCAGCTATTGTTGTGCTTCTTATCTTGCCTGAATTTGGCCCCCAGAGAACGAACCATGAGTACGAGAATATTCTGTGAGACATATTGAGACATCTCCGCCTGCTTTAGGGGCTCGGGTTGGTGCCCATCCAGAACACAGGCTTGCCATGCGATTGTTCAGCATGAATGCGGCAGGTTCAGAGATTGGTTGATGCTGTTGGTTCGGCACCCTGATTCCCTTGCTTTTCATCTCTGGATTGAGTCAGGAGGAGCTGAAAAGAGAGGAGGAACGCCGAGAAGCGGAAGAGAGCACCCGGATGGCTGCCGAGGAGCAGCGGCAACGAGAGCTTTCTCAGGCACAGAGAGAGGAGGAGGAGAGACAGCGCAAGGCAGAGGAGCAGCGCAGAGAAGAGGCCAGTGAGCTTCTTCGTCTTTTTTTGTGTCCTTGACCTGGATGGCTTGGCAGGACCGACTGCGACAAGAGCAGGAGCAAAGAGAAGCTGAAGAGCTCGCACGGATGGCCGCGGAAGAACGGCTGCAACGCGAATGTGTGCAGGCAGAAGAAGCGCGACGCCTGGAGGAGGGGTAACGAGGGGGGCAGACCCTGCGTGTTCAGCGTAAGAGGTGGTAGGTTCTACTCAACCCTTGTTAGATGTTGATTCCACTCCCCGTACATCTTCGTATTCTGTGAGATTCTGGTGATGCATTGTCCTCTTTCGTAGGAGGAGCTGAAAAGAGAAGAGGAACTCCGAGAAGCGGAAGAGAGCACCCGGATGGCTGCCGAGGAGCAGCGGCAGAAAGAGCTTTCTCAGGCGCAGGAAGAGGAGGAGGAGAGACAGCGCAAGGCGGAGGAGCAGCGCAGAGAAGAGGCCAGTGAGCTTCTTCGTGTTTTTTTGTGTCCTTGACCTGGATGGCTTGGCAGGAGCGACTGCGACAAGAGCAGGAGCAAAGAGAAGCTGAAGAGCTCGCACGGATGGCCGCTGAAGAACGGCTGCAACGCGAACGTGTGCAGGCAGAAGAAGCGCGGCGACGGATGGAGGAGTGCTGATACGTCTGAACCACAGCTTTCTTGTTCTTCATGTGAATGGCAAGGTTTTGATTGCAGGTTTCGCGAGATGTTTAATGATAGATAAAACATAGAATGGACGTACGGAAAGAAGCCGAAAAGGAAGCAGGGAGCCATGTTTTCCCTCGTCAAGACTTGGCAAGCTGCAGCAGCGAACAGGCGTCATTTGGTACCGTCCCTGGTGTCACGTCTGCTACTCATCTAGCACATCAGCAGAGGTCTTTCATCTTTGTAAGTGATGTGGCGGTAACGACTTGCAATCAGATGCAGAGCTTCCTCATGTACTGCGTGCTGGGGTGGGTAGAATTCCCAGCATGCTGTGAGCATGAACGTGTTTGTAAAATAGTTCCGGAGGCTTGGCCGACACAGGTCCACAATCTGCTCCAATGCTGGCAGCTATTGTTGTGCTTCTTATCTTGCCTGAATTTGGCCCCCAGAGAACGAACCATGAGTACGAGAATATTCTGTGAGACATATTGAGACATCTCCGCCTGCTTTAGGGGCTCGGGTGGTGCCCATCCAGAACACAGGCTTGCCATGCGATTGTTCAGCATGAATGCGGCAGGTTCAGAGATTGGTTGATGCTGTTGGTTCGGCACCCTGATTCCCTTGCTTTTCATCTCTGGATTGAGTCAGGAGGAGCTGAAAAGAGAGGAGGAACGCCGAGAAGCGGAAGAGAGCACCCGGATGGCTGCCGAGGAGCAGCGGCAACAAGAGCTTTCTCAGGCACAGAGAGAGGAGGAGGAGAGACAGTGCAAGGCAGAGGAGCAGCGCAGAGAAGAGGCCAGTGAGCTTCTTCGTTTTTTTCTGTGTCCTTGACCTGGATGGCTTGGCAGGAGCGACTGCGACAAGAGCAGGAGCAAAGAGAAGCTGAAGAGCTCGCACGGATGGCCGCGGAAGAACGGCTGCAACGCGAACGTGTGCAGGCAGAAGAAGCGCGACGCCTGGAGGATGGGTAACGAGGGGGCAGACCCTGCGTGTTCAGCGTACAAGGTGGTAGGTTCTACTCAACCCTTGTTAGATGTTGATTCCACTCCCCGTACATCTTCGTATTCTGTGAGATTCTGGTGATGCATTGTCCTCTTTCGTAGGAGGAGCTGAAAAGAGAAGAGGAACGCCGAGAAGCGGAAGAGAGCACCCGGATGGCTGCCGAGGAGCAGCGGCAGAAAGAGCTTTCTCAGGCGCAGGAAGAGGAGGAGGAGAGACAGCGCAAGGCGGAGGAGCAGCGCAGAGAAGAGGCCAGTGAGCTTCTTCGTTTTTTTCTGTGTCCTTGACCTGGATGGCTTGTTAGGAGGAGCAGCAGAGAGAAGCTGAAGAGATTGCACGGATGGTGGCGGAAGAGCAGCTGCAACGCGAACGCGTCCAGGTAGAAGAAGCACGGCGAGGGATGGAGGAGGGGTGCCGCCACTTGTTGATTGCAGCCTTGTCCTAGGGTCTCTGGATCTGTTTTGGTTTGAAACCAAAAGAATACTTCTAATGCAACAGCGGGCCATTTGCGGCCTTGCGTGTTCAGCATCAAATTGAAACTCGATACTTCCAAGGTTGCTGAAGGCTCTTGGTTTGACAAATGGTAGTAGGTAAACATTTGCATTTGTGGTTTGCCTGTTGTGGTGATTGCGCAGGACTTGAAAAGAGAAGAGGAAAGACGAGAAGCGGAAGAGAGCACTCGGATGGCTGCCGAGGAGCAGCGGCAGAAAGACGTTTGTGAGGCGAGAGAGTCTTACGTCTTGCCAAGTTCGGACTGGCGGTGAGCTCTTTCATGGTCTGGTAATCTTTATGGAACAATGCTCGGTTCAAAATCAGTGAATCTTGCCCCCGACCCGAATCGAATCGAGCAGACATCGGAACAATCAAAGTCGCTGCCGGTCGTTGTTCGCCGTTCCTTGAGATGATACGAGCAGGCGGCGTTGCAGACGGCAAGCCACGGACGCTGCGATCAGGCCGGGCATCTTTGTTTGACCGGAGAACCGGTTGATCCTGGGCCCTGCGCAGGCAGGACCGGGTGACCCGCCGGGTGATTCGGCAGGAGCACACTGGAGGGCCGTCAGGCATGAGAGAGTGAGACGGTCGGTTTTCACGCTCACTTGTTGGCTTGGGCTGTCGCCAGAACGCCACCGCCCCAAAACTAGCCGATCTGTCAGCACTGGCATTCGGACCTAGCCTGGCATGCTTGAGACCCGCGATTTTAGCAGTCGTCCTCCGGCTTGTTGCTGCTTGTTCGGTTGCACTTTGATCACAGACACCACCCACCGCCCCCACCATCACCGCCTCATCCATTGCCACTAACGTCTAGAAGCATTATTGCAGCTTGCAAGCAGAGGCAAGCAGGGGCAAGATTCAGCAGTCCAGTTGGATTCTGTACTGTACGGAGTTCCATAAGAACTTTGTCCGTTCCGTGCACGGAGGTCGTATGTGGCCGACCAAGTTACGGTCAGAGAGACGGCTGCGATCCTTGGCTGAAGCGATGTGAGCGTCGTGGCGTCTTTGTGGGTTAACATCAGCCATGTCAATGGACAGCGGCTGATGTTGGAGCTGAAGCTCATTCATCGGGTTCTAAGGTCCACGAGGCAATACTCACAGATCTCACAGTTGCAACAAACCCTAAGCCAAACTTAGGCTGGAGATGGACCTTATTGACCACAGGCGTCGAACCGCAGGGCGGAGGCTTCAAGGAAGGGCTATGAAGGGCTCGGGCTCGGACTTAGGGACCTTAGGCCCAACCGGACGTGGAGTTTGCCTTTTGCCTGGCCGTGAAATCGCGAGGCAGAAGCTCCAGGAGACTGTGGCACGCTTCGAGCATTCAGCAGCCAGTGAAGACACGGACGAGAGCACTATGTTGCACAAGGCCGGTATAGGTGATGGGTTAGTGGGCAGCCAATGCAAGCCTTCGGCACTTTCCGCCAAGTAATTATTTCAATTTGGTATTTTGGGGTTCTCTCCTCAACGGGTCCGCACCACATCGTGGGATGTGGGCCATCATGGTTTACCTGTAGCTGGCCCTTTTCGTCGCCACAGAAGCTGTAGGCTGGAATGGGCCACGCCAGCGTCGAGAAGAATGTATTGAGCCATTTGTCAGTTGTGAAGGGCCAGAGCATAAGTTTTTCGTCTGCTATGAAAGCTTGCATCGGTTTTCATGAGCTTTGGAGACTGGTCGGAAGCCCGGTCATCCACCAAGCTTGTATCTTTAAGTCCGTGACGACACCAGAACCCCCAAACGGGATCAACATGTCGAGATGGATACGTATATACATACGTACACACACACACACACGCACACACACGCGCACAGGTATGGGTACGGGTACATACTATACATATATGCAGCACATGTATATATATATATGCATTTATTATTATTATTACTATTATTATTATAGTATTTGTATTTTTATTATACATACATGTGTACATAGACAGATGCAGCTATATACACGTGTGTATATGTGTATATATATATACACATGTATGTATACAGTAGAGACAGAAAGAGCGGCACTACGCAATAGATCGATTCAGATACACAGCATCGAAGCTTCACAGCTGGCTTGCGTTTCAGGCCTGCCGGAGTGGAGATGCTGCTGCTACCGCAGCCATCCTCGCCCTCACAAGCGGGGCAGGACATAGGTGTAGAACAATGCTGGGGCTAAGGCTATTGCGCGTTGCACCGGGAGTGATCGAGCCACAACAGAAGTCCCATATCCTGAGAAGCTGCAACTCTCTCCAGCCCGCAGCATGAAATCCAGCTGTCTCGTGCCGATGTGGGACACGAGCATGCTGATCCTGATGTTATTTTCAAGCTGTCAGTCGTTCATTCCGTTGTACAAAATCGCAAAGCTGGATGCAGTGCTAGTTATGTCTGTCTTCCTCCCCAGGACAGATGTCTCGTGACGGTCAGGGCTTGTTGCCAGCGGCGGCGGACCCAGCTCTTTCTTTTCCAGAATGGTGTCGAGGTTTATTGGTTCAGTTTCGGCTTGTGCTTTCTGCCCGAATACAATGTCACCACATCGATGTGACAAGGTAGTTTGGAGCTTGAGGCTTGGAGCTAAATTCGAAGCGCATCGGCAGTTCGACTCTCCCTCCCACTGTGCAAGCTGGTCTGCAGATTTTTGCCGCCGGTGGAGTTCGCAGACCCTGGGTTTTGACAGCCTTGTTCCAAAGGACCTGGCTATTCTGCACGGCCATCGTGCAGCAGCGGCGGCGGCCCTCCGTGGCATGCGAAGCGCTCAGAGCTGCTGAGGGCCAGGGGCTGTTCGCGGAAAAAATAGTTTGGATTCCGGAGGCCGCTCGCGGAGCTGAACACTTTGTCCCTGCTGCTGCTGCCGCTGTTGCTCCCGACGGGTGCACTTGCCCCACCGGAGCAGGCATGCGCGGCGTATCTTAAGACAACTGAAGGGGATGGGCCTGCGATCTCTCTCACTTTCCAGTTTTCATTAACTTTTGTTTATTTTTTGTTTTGCTCCGATATTTCCTATACCCTGATCCCCTCGTCCCGCGGTCTCCTTGTCCGCTGATCCTGTGGTCCTCTGGTCCCGTGGTCCCATGGTCCCATGGCCCCTTGGTCTCGGTTTCCTGGTCCTCTGGTCTTCTGGTCTCCTTGTCCGGTCTTGTGGTCTCAACTGGTCCGCTCAGTTCTTCTTGCCGGTTGGCCCCCCTGCTCCCTTCTCTGTCTGATCCTCTGATTCCGTGGTTGCCCTGGTCCTCTGGCCTCCCCAATCCCCCTTCGGCCGAAAGGAAAGAGGACTAAATATAGAGAGCGTGGCGTGATGCGGCATGTGCCCCGGCAGTGCGTATTGTTTTGATGTCGCCTTGGTCTTGAGTGTTGTAGCCATCCCCCCCGGAGTGACTCTGCTGTTGTGGTGGGTGAAATTTTCGCAGCAAGCTTACTTTCCAGAACACCGCGTTTTTCGTTGAATTGCGTCAACCACAGAACGCCTATGGAACCTTTCAAAGCGCAACGTTCAGGCATGGTCCAGGCTTTTTGGAAATGCTGCGCTCCCCCAACCCCCAACCGTGCAAGTTGGTTTGCAGGAGCATCATGTCGTTAAGAACAGGACTCATCACGTCCTCCCCAAACACACCCGAAAAACCAACAAACACAATAGGGAGCAAAAGGAAAGCAATGCACGAAGCAAGAACTCCACCCTTTCCGGTCCAGGCCTCCCTGGAAGCGGGGCTCCGAGCTGCATCCGCCACCGGCCGCGAGGCGGGAAGCGCATGGGTTCCTGCACTTTTCTCTCTCCACCTGTGGACCCGTCCAGGCAGCTGTTGGGCTCCTTCTGGAGTCTCGCGCTTCGGTGAACGCGGCCCAGGCTGGCCGAGCCTGTGCTCAGATCAGCACTGGAGGTGTTCCCTTGCAGTGCTGTAGAGTTCCAGCTTGGAGGACGATGGTGCTACTGCCTTGTTGCTCGTGGGAGGCTCAGTCGCATCGTCCAATCAGAGTTTCACAAAACGTTTCCGCAACGCCGGCCTGGGGCCTGGGCCAAGGCCTGCCGCCCTGGCCACCGCGATGTGCTGACAGCCCTTCTTGCGGCCCGCGCAGACACCAACAGGCCTGCGCCTAATGCCCTAACCTTTCTGTCGAGGCTTCCCGTGTTCTAAGTGCTACGCTTGTGGTAGGGAGTTTTTCTTGGCTGTCGACAGACTAGAAGTCCCGAGTGCAAATTGCTGGAAGCATACAGCGGATGTAGAGGAGGATCCATGGTTTTCAGGGACATGGAGCAAGCGGCCACGGCTCAAGGGTTCTTTTTTCCCTTTACAAAGATGTACAAACCTATTCAATATTGTATCGGTTGGCGTGGGCGGCTCAAATGAGGGGTGAAGCTGCGAAGGATGCGGCACAGCGAGCCTGGCGTTTCGGGGATTCGGGTTGGCGCAGTGATAATTGATAGCAGCTGTTGGATACAGCTGCACCTTCAGCTTAAGCAGGGATTCGGGTTTCGGGTTTAGGGGTTAAGGTTTTCTTTGTTTCGGGGTTTTGGGTGCAGGGACGCATTATCCTCAATTGTGTGCATTTGTGTGCCATTCACCAACATGCTTAGACAAGTTCGGACTAGTGCGCCTTTTCAATCAGGTTTCTCAGTCGCTTGCTCAGAAGCTGGGGGCTCTGTCACGAGCACAGTCCTAACTGGCGGAAGAGCGGCTAACCAGGCGTCCTTGCGTGTAAGCCTGCAGCAAAAGGACGCATCGGACGAGCACGCCGCATGTTGTCACAGGGCCCGCCTGACACGAGCAGCTTAGGGAATGCGGTGCCCATGCAGGTGACATTTTAAGTATGTGCCCTGTCCGTGTAACTAATCATTTTCTTGCAGCGGTGTCGGTCCATTGGGTGGCGACCAAGACGTATGGAAACCTAACATGAGGGCGATGGCACATGCTACCGGAGAAATGTTCGTGAGTGGCTCCAGTCATGTCCCTCACAGGGTGGCAGCCAGTGGGCGCGCTCCCCTGCATGCCGCCGGGAGCCCGGCCAGCTTTCTGGAAGAACACGCAAGTGCGTCTACAACCCACCTCCCCTCTGTATGGTTCTCATTGCACCGTTCATGTCAACCTGAATTGGGATGAGGAATAAAGGTCTGCAGGCTTAGACCGGATGTGCGGGTGCTTTGCAGAATCTCAGAAGCCAGGCTGCGGAGACAGGCAGACCTGAGATGGTGGAGTCCTGAGATCTGTTGACATGCTTTGGTGACGCTGCCGGGAGATGCAGCGGAGCATGGTCGCCAGAGTCTGCACAGTTTGGGGTGATGTGCCGCGAGACCCTTCCTCATATGAACATAGTGCGATAATGCTGAGGTCAGGCTGCTGCTGCAAAGTCGGGCAAACGCAGAGGTGGGAGTGCAATGAGGTTTCAGGTGGAGATTCGGATGGGAGCCGCAAAGCTTTGTGCAGAGGCTTTGACGACGAAGAGCACGAGCAGCCCGCTTGCGTTGGCAGCACGTGCGGGGCATTTAGATTGTGTGCAGGAGCGGGATAGCAGACTCGACCGCCAGCCGGTGCTGTGCTCTGTTGAGAGCGGACAGGAGCTCCTTGCAGCCCGTGCAGACCCGGCTGGTGCCCACAGGGTGCAGGGCTCGCCCGCCTGGCCACCACTTCTGGCGGCTGCGCAGCAGGGAACCCACTTGCATTATCGAGTCACATTGATGTCAACGTTTGCTTTGAATTTCTTCATCCGGGATCCTCCGTGCCCTGGTTCAGACTTACCCACTTGTTCAAGCTTGCAGCGCATCAGCGTTAGATTATCTCCCCCATCTTAACATGTGCTCTGGCAAGCTGTGCCACGTTACGGGGGGGGGGGCGATTGCTGGGTTCAACCCAGATGGAACATGGAGCCGGTAGCAGTCGCATCCAGCAGAAACTTAGACCGGTTCAAGCTGTGCGTGTTCGCATCAAAGGTGGCCCTATGCTATCCTGTGCCTGCACGACTGCACAAAGCCACACCCATCTTCAGAATAAAAAGACCAACCACCCCGCACCCTTGCAACCCTTGTTAAACAATGCTCATCTTCATTACCACAGTATCGGCAACTCCAGCAGCAGAGTTGGTGCATCCTCGGTGGCGAGCTGTCGGCATGCAGTCGGCTTTGTCCCATCGGCGCCATGTGGTGGCTCACAGGACTCTCGTTGTGCTCGGTGTGGCTGTGCTGGTGACGGTGCAAAGCATCAACTTTGCTGTGTCTGCGCGCATCGCGGCACCGGCCCCGACACAACCTGCAATCTTATCTTCTGCCTCTTTGGCAGACTGGCTGACTCCAGTAAGCCTTAAGTATCAGGGCCTTCTCCTCGAAAGGCGGCCTTTTTGGTCCGACTGCCAAGCCGATGTAGATCGGGATGTCGAGTGGCAGAGACTCACTGTCTCCAGCTTCCGCGGCCGGGACGAGGGCTTTGAAAGCGACTTCAGCGCCTCGGTGGCCGAGGAGCTACTGAGCCAAGTGTCACTCCCAAGGGACCTTTGCTCGGCTGTCCGAGCTGACATCCGCAAGGTCGGCGGGGTAGTTGGCCGCCTCTGCCCTTGGAGTCGAAGGCTGGATTTTAAGCTTGAGCGCATCGGAGAGAACAGTTGCCCCAGATGGCATTGTGACAACTATGCTGCAAGGGCCATCGTCTCGTACAACTCAGCTGCCACGCTTTACACGCATGATGACAATGTCAATTTCTGGCAGCTGGAGAACGGTGGCACTAACGAGTGCATCATCAAGGATACATCGAGATGCCGGTCTGTGAGAGTGGGGGACGTACTGTTTATGAAGGGAAGGAAGTTCCCCTCTAGTCCCAACAGCCTCGTCCACAGGTCACCGGAAAAGCGGTACCGGAATGGACAGGTTTTGCATCGCTTAGTCTTGAAAGTTGATGTGCCCTGACAAGTGGTCCTCTCTTTGCATGGGCCTGCGTGGACAGCCGTGGGATGGTCATGGCTTCCCGGGGCCGCTTACGATGGGGTGGAGTTTCTTGCGTTCAAAGCAGCGCACATTTGTTCAGGCCCAAAGCCCGAAGCTGGGCGGGCCTGACGAGCAGCTTCCCTCGGCCTGGTCCGGGGAAGAGAGCGGGGGAAGTTTCGGCTGGGAATAGCTTCACAATTTGACCTTTCGCCGGTCTGCTTGCTGGCCCACTGGAACCTTGTGAAGCACGGGTTGTCCTCCGTAGCATCAGTAAGGCACGGCAGGGACGACGTGGTTGCACTGCTGCTGGATGCAAGAGCTTCCCCGAGCATGCCGTCCTCAGCACGGAGCCCAGCTGAAGTTGACGTGCTGCGGCAAGTCTAGCAGTCTAGCTCATCCACAAAGGTGAAAGCAAACATGGTTTTGTGCCATGCCTCATTCCACCAAGTCCCCGCTGCACGAAGCTGCTCGGCGTGGCCATGCGCAGACAGCCCGACTCCTGTGCTGGGCTTAGCCTAAATCACTACCGTCGGGAGGGCTATGCAGGGCTGCGATGTTGACACGCTGCACAACTAAGCGCACACATTCTGGCACTGGTTCTGGCCACCCTGCTTGTGCTTCGGACCAGGCTGTCACGTGGTGCCGAGTTAGAGGCACGCAACGACCAGGGCGCTCGGAGTCCCGGACAACTGAGTGTTTCGTGAGGAAACCATGACATGTAGCTTTAGCTGCACAGCATGCTCTTCGCATTATACGATCTTCCAACTGCCCCTTTTGGCTAGCATCCCGACCAAGCGTAGCTGAGCATTTTTCTTGACCTGCATCCTTGGCTTGCTTTTGGATTCGGTTCTGTAGCGTTGAGCATCGTGGCCGCCTTGACCCGCCATCTGTTTCCCGTCGAGGACGCAAGCCCATCTCAACTTCAACAGCCGCATGACCAGACCGCCAAGCCTGCAATGCTGTGAATGGGAGACACACTCTCCGCATCGTGGCTGAGGCTACGGCTTTGCACCTTGCTGCGCAGCAGGGTCGATCAGAGGCGGCCTGAACGTGATTCTGGAAAGCAGCATGTGCTATGTGCTGTAAGATTACTTGGCGGAAACTGCTGTTATCTGCAACCAATGCCCGGCATTGCTGTGATGCTGTTATGTGTACTCTCGGGTCCAGCGTCATCTTGCGCCAAGACGGCATGGATTTGCATAGCTGGCACCTGGATTGGTCGGAGTTTGATCGGATGCGGAGGTGGTGCAGCTTCTGCTGGACCGCGGGGCATCTTTAGGCACAGACCAAGTGTGTTTTCTCGCCATGCACTTTGTTTCACAGGCTTCCACGGTGACATCAGGAATGCGAATCGATTTCTGAGTGCTTCGAGACAGCTGCCAAGCTACCGCCAAAACCGTAGAGCCGCTACAGGCGCTTCTACGAGTGCTGGGGCCGTGGCCCTCCATGCTGCAGTGGCTTGCAAAGCACATAAGTTCCGGAGCCTTCTCAGAAGGCCTTTGCGTCTGCCCGAGGTTCAACTCCAACACCTTGAAGTCGCCCGGCTGCTGCTCGATGCCCGAGCCGACCCGGAGCAGCGTCCAGCGTGTAGAGGCGACCGTGGGCATCAGCCGCCAGCTGCTTCGCCTCGTCAGGAGCAAGCAGTGGCCAGTGACGGCAGTGATGGCGGCGGCTGCCGTTGCCTGCATCTGGCAGCCCAGCAGGCGCTGCATGGCGCTGCGATGCACCTCAAGTTCTTGAACGTCGTCGTGACGTCGTGGCTTCGAGCGTTTCCTTTGCAGGGCTTTTACGACTGCATCCAGCTTCTGGTGTCTGCCCGTGCCAACCCGAGCGCAGAGATGCGCAGCGGCCTTGGCCTGGACCGGCTCCCTCGATGCGAGTGCAAGCAATCTTCGAGTAATGGGACACGGAGTGCAACTTCGCATACCCAGGGATCTTCCACTCCTCGGACCTCCCGCATCTTACGCATCTCCCCAGAACCGAGGTGGAGGTTTTACTCCTTTGGCGCTGGCAGCGCGCTCTGGGCATGCTGAGTGCAGCGGGCCTGGAGTTTGAAAAGTGCGGGGAGCGGCGTTCCACGCCGCTGACAGACGTGGCAAAGCTTTGCACAGCTTAGGCTGTCGATTGCTTCTGGACCTTTCCAGAGCACAAGGCGCAACGGCGTCTTTCACTCTTGTTTTTGATGAGCTCAGGGACCACGTTAAGGCTTGCCTTCCTTGAACTAGTAGTAACGGCAGAAGCGGTGCGACAGACTGTCTGCCAGGTGAACTGAAGGCTGTGGATGCCACAACCGGCACGGGCTGGACACCACTGCTGCTGGCGGCGAAGGTCAGACCAGATGGAGCCTACAGCCAACTTCCAGCTCAAAGATGCTCAAAGTAGCCCACTCAACTCGCAAAGTCGCGAACCTCAAGCCCTCTTGGTCCTAAGCGAATGAATTGAAGCCAGGCCGGGCATGTGGCGGCCGTGAGGCACCCTCTTCTCTTGCTCGCGGCCAAACCACCAGTGACTCCTTGCAGTTCTCACTGAGACTGCTACTAGTAGCTTGCTATATGAGGCAACCTTACTTTTGAGACGTCGTCATGCAGCTGCTTTGGAGTCGGAGTAGCCGTTGCCATGCCCAGAACAACGAATGGCATGCGCCAACCGGACAAAATCATAGGAACAGAACAGCAGAACACAGCAGAACAGCTGAACTCTTGAGAGAAGGCCGGAAGAAGCCTCCTTAGTCCTCGTGCTCTCTGTGCCCTCTGTGGGAAGGCAACTCTTGGACTCTGGAGCCTCCGTGAATCTCCCGAGCCGTCGCGGCCGCACTCCGCTGATGGTCCGACTGCTCGGAGGGCGCCAGCTGTCAGCGGGTGTCGAGTTGGCTCTCTGCTTGTCCGATGTCGGGCGACCAGGGCTTGGGCAGAGTTGAGTCGTCCTTCTGTCAGCTTTCCCTGCCCAGGTGGCAGTGGAGGCCTGCCAGGTCGAAGTGGCCGAGGTCCTGCTTCAGTTCGGGGCAGCCCTGTCGCCGACGCTGTGCGGGCCTTAGGGGGGCTCATGTGGAGCTACCATCATGGCATGATCCGATGCTCGGATCGTGGTCGTGAGTGGGCAGAGTGGGCAGCTGTGTTACAGACAGTGTCTTTGCACTACACATCAACCAGGGTTTATGGTCCTCAGATGTCCCAGAACGGTTCCTCCTGCTACACGAGACGCGGAGCTCGAGTCCTAGCTACTGGGTCGAAAGTGTCACAGAAAGGACGAGGAACTGTTCTAGAATATGTCCGCTTCTGTACCATCTCAAGCCTACTGGGTAACGGGTGCAGGGTTCAGTGAACAGTGTTCTACTAGGTTCCAGTCGCCCCTGCAAGTCAGGATTCTCGTGCTCGGGCATAGGAAATTGTGGCATTCCTGCAGCTTCCTGAGGCCCGGCGGCTGGACTGTTTTGCACCTGGCCTGCCATGTTCCTGGCAATCAGACGGTGGCTGCCTCGGCTCAAAACTTGAAACCTTGAAATGAAAGCCCCAAACAGTGCACCCGCCGCCCCAAACGCCCAAAGCCCTAAGCTCCAGCATCCAATGCTCAATCCTCTTCGTCTCGACATGTTTCATTCCGTCGTCGTGACCTGGTAAGAACAAGATCTCAGGTTCCCGGAGGCCCTCTGAGGCTTTTCCAGTCTAGCATGATGATTCGTTCCTCCGGCACCCGTGCTCTCTGTAATTCGCGGAAGAGGCCTTGACCACATCAGAAGGTATGTTATGTTTGACTCCCAAATTCCGCACGGTCAGATGTCAATGTGTCCATCCCTGCTGGGCTTGCAACAACTCTGCATGTACCCGCAGCTATCCGCTATGGCATCTACTATGATCAACTTGCAGGCCGCTTAGGCAGAAACAGCACTCACTTCGTATCCCAGTAACTTTCCAGCAGACAACGTTGTGAAACCCAAATAGAAGCAAGATGTACCGTCTTCGACTCCTGTTCCCAGACCATTCAGCAACTTCTGCGTGCCCGCGCAGATGCCAATGCGTTGACAGAGGAGGCCTGTCTTCTGACCCCGATCAGTCCAAGAAGCCCACGTTCTAGTTGCCTGATGTTTTCGTGTCCAAGTCGCAGCAAGCAAACAGAAGCAGGAGGCAGGGACTCAACGGATGTGAGGTAAGGCGAGGTCACGTTTTTTTTCTTGACCCGTGGATCCGGCCACCGAACTCGCACAGACAGGGATGCTCTCTGCGCTAGGGGTGGGCACCGCTGCATCTCGCCGTGCAAAGCCGGGACGAGTCCAACGTGCGGACGTTGCTTGCGGCAGAGCCGCCCGACCCTCAGAGTCCAGTCGCCTGGAGTCTCAGTTGGAGTAGGACTGGGATCAACTAGCAAGTTTATCAAGTTGCAAGATGTTGTGCTCATGACATGCCCGAAGGTTGTCGGAATCTTGAGACTGTCGCGAGACTGACAGCTGTGTTTGCAGAGTTAAGTCTCAAGCATCTCGTTGTGAGGCCTCTTGCAGTTCTGGGAGACGCGCAGGCGTGCCTTGCTTCTCTGCTCCTGGCGTTGATGACGGGCGCCTTCTCTTTGCTTGAAGGTTCCGCTGTCGCCGCTGCATGTCGCCGCGGAGGCGTGGGCAACATGACCGATGTCTGCTTCGCCAGAACGGCACCCTGGACTCCGCATTCTCAGGCCGGATCTGTTGGGATCGTCCTGTTGCTCCTGCAGCGCAAAGTGGTCCCTGTTGATGTCTTGGCCCCGGCTCCGACAGTCGTGTGCTTGCGGGATCCTTCCAAGTGGTACAGCAGCTAAATCTGAAGCTTGTGGACAGGCTGTGGACTGAATTTCATGGCTTGTGATCCAGTCAAGTCCAGAGAGCACCTGGGCCCCCGATCGCTGATGGCCTCAGGCAGTTGCAGAGCATGGGATCACCGCGCTACACCTGGCCGGTGGTGCCAGCCAGTCGGAAGGCCCACGCCCACATGCGTTGATCTTGAAGCTGACTGCACTAGCCGCTAGTACTAAGACGGGATGAGACGGGCATATCGAAGTCACAAGTAGAGTGCAGTGCGCACGGACCTGGATGACGGGCGGATCTGCCAATCCCATCCCCCGATGCCCGTTTTTAATAAGGTGAAGCAGCACCGATGTTGCGCTTCATTGCATGTTCAAGGTGCTTTGGAAGATGTGCTTCAATTTTCGATTTTCAATCAGCAAGGACTGGCTGGAAATTCGACAGATCCGGCAGCAGCGGCGGCTGTGGCAGAGGTGCTTGTAATGTGCTTTGTGAATTGGCCTCCAGCCGCATTTCCGGTCGCGCTTCTTTCCGCGAGTTCGCAAGAGGTATTGCTGAACCACGGAGCCACTGTGGATGCCGCAGTGGACCTGGAAACTTTGATAGTTAGTCGCATACTCTGCCCAAGGCTCGCGCATGGACCTGAGGCCATGGAGGGGGGTGTCACACCATTGATGGTGGCAGCTCGGGTTGGGCGAGAGGGCGTCGTCCGGGACTCTGGAGACAACGCTTTTCGGGAGTGCCTCGCTACCGGCCGGCAAACCTTGGGGTCTAGTGAATTTGCACCAAGGTCCGTGTGCTCTTGTCCAGCGGTGCGGATGCTTTGCGAAGGCTTCCCAGCTAGAGCCCGAGGCTGTCGCAATTCACTCCCACAAGGTGTTGGACAGACCGGCAACGCGTTGTGCTGTTGTCCGCAGGAGGCTGTCGCAGGCTGTGGCAGTTCCTGTAGGTTTGTAGGCTGATCCGCACAGGGCCAAGCAGCCATGTCCCTAGCCGCGTCGCTGCGGTCCCTGGCGCCCCGCGGCTTCGGCCGCGTGGGCATGCGAGGCTTCGCAGCCATGGCCCAGCCGCAGACCTTCGCGATCTATCGGTATGACCCGGACCAGCAGGCGAAGCCCTTTCTGCAGAACTACACCATTGACCTGAAGGCCTGTGGCCCCATGATCTTGGATGCGCTGATCAAGGTCAAGGACGAGGTTGACACAACCCTGACCTTTCGCAGGTCTTGCCGGGAGGGCATCTGTGGCTCCTGTGCAATGAACATCAACGGCAAGAACGGCTTGGCATGTCTCCTGTACATCGAGCCGAGCCCACAAGCTATTGAGATCCAGCCTTTGCCACACACGTACGTCGTGAAGGACTTGGTTCCAGACCTTACAAACTTCTACAACCAGTACAAGTCGATCGAGCCCTGGCTGAAGCGCAAAGATACGAAGGCGAAGGGAGAGGCTGAGTACTTCCAAAGCCGTGAGGACAGGGCGAAGTTGGATGGCATGTACGAGTGCATTCTCTGCGCGTGCTGCATGACCTCGTGCCCGTCATATTGGTGGAACCCCGAGTACTACCTGGGTCCAGCTGTTCTGATGCAGGCGTACCGCTGGATCGCCGACTCGCGTGACCAGTTCACGGAAGAGCGCCTGGCTTGGGTCAACGACACCATGAAGCTGTACCGCTGCCACGGCATCATGAACTGCACAAACTGCTGCCCCAAGGGCCTGGACCCTGCCAAAGCAATTGTCCACCTCAAGGAGCAAGTGGCCGAAACCTACAAGGACGGATGGAAGTCTATGATGACCGAGCAGATCGTCAAGAACAAGGGCCGTGAGTCCGGCATGATGTACATGTGAGCGTGACCACAAAAATGTGGTGACGGCTTCGACTTTTTTTAAGCAAACGCCATCATCAGTCTTCATTCACCCGTCGTGAAATCGATTCTGCTGACATCAAGGAATTCAGTTCGCCCCCGACCTAGGTAGACTGCACGTTAGCTGCTCTCCCGCGCTGCGTCCGTGTGAGGAAGCTCGCGGCTTGTGTGTTCGCATCTGCCGGCACACCACGTGCCGTTTTGCCATGTCTTGTGCCATTGCCGTGATGTGCACGAGCTGATCGACGTTCAAAATCGGACCCGCGGTTGAAATCTTCTTTCAACAGATTGCGGAGTTTTCATGTGAGCTGTCAGTTGCTGTCAGCAAGGCAGTCGCCTTTGGCTGCTGCATCTCCTTCCAGCATAGCCCCAGCTGCATCAGGTCTATTGAAAGTGCAGCCAGCCATGTCCCTAGCCGCGTCGCTGCGGTCTCTGGCGCCCCGCGGCTTCGGTCGCGCGGGCATGCGAGGCTTCGCAGCCATGGCCCAGCCGCAGACCTTCGCGATCTATCGGTATGACCCGGACCAGCAGGCGAAGCCCTTTCTGCAGAACTACACCATTGACCTGAAGGCCTGTGGCCCCATGATCTTGGATGCGCTGATCAAGGTCAAGGACGAGGTTGACACAACCCTGACCTTTCGCAGGTCTTGCCGGGAGGGCATCTGTGGCTCCTGTGCAATGAACATCAACGGCAAGAACGGCTTGGCATGTCTCCTGTACATCGAGCCGAGCCCACAAGCTATTGAGATCCAGCCTTTGCCACACACGTACGTCGTGAAGGACTTGGTTCCAGACCTTACAAACTTCTACAACCAGTACAAGTCGATCGAGCCCTGGCTGAAGCGCAAAGATACGAAGGCGAAGGGAGAGGCTGAGTACTTCCAAAGCCGTGAGGACAGGGCGAAGTTGGATGGCATGTACGAGTGCATTCTCTGCGCGTGCTGCATGACCTCGTGCCCGTCATATTGGTGGAACCCCGAGTACTACCTGGGTCCAGCTGTTCTGATGCAGGCGTACCGCTGGATCGCCGACTCGCGTGACCAGTTCACGGAAGAGCGCTTGGCTTGGGTCAACGACACCATGAAGCTGTACCGCTGCCACGGCATCATGAACTGCACAAACTGCTGCCCCAAGGGCCTGGACCCTGCCAAAGCAATTGTCCACCTCAAGGAGCAAGTGGCCGAAACCTACAAGGACGGTTGGAAGTCCATGATGACCGAGCAGATCGTCAAGAACAAGGGCCGTGAGTCCGGCATGATGTACATGTGAGTGAGCTCGCGCACGATTAAGTTTTTTTTAAGCTTCGAATCGAGAAAGTTTCCTATTGACCAGGCTCTTGCCCAGGCAGCTGGGTACAGGGCCAAGGACAGGATGTGAGTTCCGTGGGGTAAAGAATTCTGTTTGGCCATGGGGTCCTGTTTTGACAAGCCACGGAACGGTTATACTCTGCGGATGCTCATGCAAGACGTAGATGAGAGTCAGTGGCACCTGCTGATGTGGGCTAGGATCATGGTTTCGGAAAATAGATAATCTGATAGTCTTTGCATTTCTGCAGTTCAACCACACCGGGAGAAGTCAGTGCTTCTTCCGCCGTTGTACTGCATGCAGCGAGCATGCAGTTCGTTCTGATCTCTCGCTTGTCGCGGGGGCCAAAAGCTGCGATGCTTCATGCGGGCTTGTTGTGTTCTGCAGCTGTTGTCCACACCATGTTGTGTCTTGCTGGGTTACATCTTGTCGCGAGATATCCTGCCTAAACCATGATAGCGCTTGGTACACTGCCGAGCACCTTTCCGACTTGGCCTGGGGCTGAGGCGGCTGGTGCAGCTTCCTATTGGCGGTGCGGCCACAGTGCTCAGCTGTTATGCCTTAGCGTTCGGGTTTTACCTTGGAGTCTAGAGGAATTAGTTCACGTTGTTTTCACGACACTTTGTCCGCGGCTTTATCACGGACTGGACGCTCTGGCATATGATGTTCGCCCTGGCATGTGCTGCTCCATACACACCAGAGGAACAACGGAACCCGCCGCTCCTGTTCCAGCATTCTGCCGAGCGACTGTTTCGGCAGTCCTAGCCCTAGCACAACGAACAGCAAGGCTACTGGAAAACGACCAAGCCACAGAGCCATGGAGTGCAACATGATCAGTTTGATTTGCTGCACAATGGCCTCAGATACGAAACATGGCCCGGAGGGCTATAGGACATCACAAGTTTTTGGGTCGAGCAAATCGACTGCCGATTTCCTGAAACTTGTGATTTATGGTGTTTTGCATCTGTGAGCAGATGGTTGGCACGCAACACGAGATCGAACAGCTTCAGCGGGATGACACTACCCTCGCCACGATCCGGGCAGCGAGACACATAGTCCAGATCCCCGAACGGGACCCGCACGAACCACGAGCATACAGAGCAACGGCCCTTGCGCGGAGCCAGCAAGAGGGGGAACTCCCCCTCATCTACCCAGCAGACGAAGCGTGGGGGGAAGAAGCAGTGCACCCTTGGGCAGTACACATGCTGCGGGGGAGACCAGCACCCACAACGGGGGCCGCACAACAACCACAAAGCCACCGCAGCAGCGCAGCAGAACAACCACAGCAAGCAGCAGGCCGACCTCAACAAGCACAACCAGAGGGACGCCTCGAGACAACCAACCCCAGACCACAACCCACACAGACAGCGAGCAACAGTGCGAGGGGCCAGCAGTCAGACGGCCACCCCAACGCACAACAACCTCAGAGCCACACGCAGGCAGCAGAACAACCGCAGCAAGCAGCCGCAGCAGGCCCGGGGCCAGGACAGGAGGTCACAATAAGCGACGAGAAGCCAGTCACAGACATGACACCAACCACACCAGACACGGCAGCGGGCCCAGAAGCCAGCGAAAGCATGCAGCCAGACAAGCCGGAACCAGACAGGAGCGAAGCAGAACAGACCGGCGGCATACCAACTACCCCACAAAACACTCTGGACCACCCGCACCAGCAAGCTGGCCCTAACCCTACACAAGACAGGGGGGCCTTTTCCTTCTACTCGGCAGCGGCACGCAAGGCCTTCCAACCAGTACAAACCTACAGGCAGCAGAGACTGGCACCAACACCGAAACGACCCCCACCACCACCTCCGAGCGACTCTGAGACAAGCTGGCCCAGCGAAGACCCGCCAGAAGCAGACCATACGGAGCTTATGCAGACAGGCCCATCACAACAGCACAATAGGGGGGACCCCCCAGACGAGCAGGCTACTCCCAACCAGGGGGGCACATCAACCACCTGCCACAACCACAGCCACGCCACTGATGCAGAAGCGGACGACACAGGCACCACTGTACCGTGGCACGCAGCGTCCCTGAGAGCAGCCAGCCCCCAAGCCACAGCACCAACCGGCAACGGCACTGAGGAGGAGGACCCCGACCTCCTACCTTGGCTCCAGGCAGAAGAGGAACGCAAGAGGGGGCAAGCCGCCAGCTCCAGCGACAACCCCCTCAAAAAAGCCAGGCACCAAGCAGAAGACCTCATGAGAAGCATCACCGACGAGACCCTCGCAGCAGCACAACAGGCACAAGAAGAACCAGAAGCACCAGACCCGTACGTCCGGGACCGCAGAGCGCAGGGAGCAGAACAAGCAAGGGGGAGCAAAGCAGCCACGAGCGCAGCAGCAGCAGCAGAGCACATTATCGAAGCCATGGAGCTCGCACGCTCTATCGACCTCTACGGGGTTCAGGCGCACCTCGCCGCCGCAGCCACGAGCCTCAGCCTAGCCACAGATGGCAACATGGGGAGACGCGGCAGAAGCCCCCCGCCGACACCGAACGCGTTCCAGATCGCCGTGCTCATGGCGGGGATACTAGATGAACGGGCGAGCAGAGGAGACCCACCAACAGAGGGGGAGCTAGCCGAGACCATGGAGCTGGTTCAGAGTGGGCAGGCGTTGCTGTGGGGAGGCCTGCGCTCCAGCAACTGGCAACGTACCCATGACGCCACAGACGCGGGGGAGGAAGCAGAGGCCATGCTTCAGGCGATGATCGCTTCGTACCCCGTGGGGAACATGGAGCTGGGAAGCTTACGGAACATGCTGGAGGCAGGGAGTGGAAGTGCTGGTGGGGAGCTACCCACATAGGGGAGAGGCGGAAAAAGTACCCGCGCACCCTGCTGACGTGATAGCACTACATGGGGGAGCTCCGGAACAAAGGCCAGCACAGACGACCCCAGATGCCCTCAAGATTTTCCGTGCACGTAAACAACTACGAGCACTACTACCCTTTCTCACGGGGGAGCTGCTGAGCCACCTTCGCAAAGCTCTACAGAACCTCGACGACTGGACCCACGACTACTGGGGGACGGGGGAGAACGTCGAGCTCGTGAGCGACGACGAAGGCGAAGCGGCGGCCAGTGCCTCACCGACCCCTACAACCGCAGCGGGGCGCAGAAGGACTGAGGTTCTGCAACGCACCTCAACTGAACCGCGACGCCGGTTTTCAAACCCCAGCTCCTTGGACCAGGACGACTAGGGTAGCTAAGCTGAGGCTGTGTGTGTGATACTACAGTGCTTGTGGCTAGGGGATGCAGCTGTCCTTGCATGTTTTTCACGGTCCAACAGAGCGAAGGGGGAGCAAGTACAGTAGCTTTTCTTTTCTTTTCTGCCAGCAGCGCGACCGGGGGAGCGTATGTTGCTATCGCGTAGGGCCGTAGGTGCTAGGTCTGACGAACTTGTGTGGAAGGGCGCCCCTGGCCAGTAGCCACAAGGCCGAGCCGCTGCAGAACGGGGAGCACAAAGCCTGGGGACCCTACGTTATGTAATTTACGGTGTGGTTTTGGTACAAGGCCCCAGAGTGCAACCCGATGACACATAGTTCAGAGCCAATGGGGAACACCACACAAAGATGAAGAACGTAACACTTTCAGCCTTCAGCCCCAGGTCGTAACCTATCTAGCGTGTGCCAGGACTGCTTTGTTGCGCATGAGGCTCGCAGTGTGGACCCCCAGTAGAGCTGTAGCTGCAGTCTCACCCTCTCCAGGGGGGCACGTGGTGACAGAGCAGCTTCCCACTTTCCGTTCTGCAGTGTCCCGTCACAAGACGGAGGAGCAAGGTGGGGGAAACCGCTTTACTGTGGGGTCGTACTGAAGCTCAAGGGGGAACCACACCTTGCCGTACTCGCTTGCTGTCCTCGCCAGGAGAATCCGCTTAGAACTAAGGAATGTCGTTAGCCATAGGGGCCCGGCGACGAGGCCGGGATGCGCGGGTTTAGTGTTCTAAGCGGGGGATTCCTACACGAGAACACAGAGCAAACCGAGTAATACACTGCCGTAGTCTGGACTAACCCCGATACCGGCCACTCACTAACACAGAGAGAGGGCCGGGCGGGCCTAAGGCCTGGGGGGCGCACGCGACCCCTACGCCCTGCAGAAAGAAAGAAAGAGAGAGAGAGAGAGAGAGAGAGAGAGAGAGAGAGGGAGAGAGGGAGAGATGGAGAGCAGGAGAGAGGGAGAGAGTCCGGAGAGGGGGAGAGAGTGAGACTGTCTTGCTCTTGCTGCGGCGGCATGCACGGGGTTCATGTCTTGTATATATACCTGCTTGGAATGAATGCCATGCGAGGGTTGAGCTTCCCGCGCACTCAGGGAACTCTGAAGCCGACTACCGATGTGCCAGCCATTAGTGTGTTGCCTGAAGGGAAAGACGCGGAGGGGCCGGCGCAAGGGGCCTCGCCTTCAGGGCTGAGGCCCCAGCAGGCTCAACAAGTGCCGGCTGAGCAAGAGGCCACACTCTGTAGGGAGGACGAGGTAGGGAGAGACGGACAGAATGAGAGAGGATGAGGGGAGAAGGAATCCACCATCACAAAAGGCTGGCAGTTGGATTTTTGACCTCGGCTATTCCCGTTTGGGGTCGACGTTTCTCGAAACACAAATGCCTGGCCATCGCATCTCAAGATAAGACGGATTTTACATGGTTTTACCGGCAGGCGGATTTCCGAAAAAATCTCCCGGGGGTCAAAAGGCCAGCCATTTGTGGCACTTTTCGGGTGCCAGAGACATGTGATGTCCTATAAGTAGGCGTCGACGGCCGGGCAGTGTCCGCCGGAGGCAGTAGAAGAAAAGGGAGGGGCAGTAGGAGGAGGAGGAGGAGGAGGAAAGTGGCAGTGGCAGTGGCTTATTGGCTGTAAACTCAACTTTTCAACTTTTGGGGTTCTTATAAGGTAGTCGATCCTGAAAGTTTCAACTTTTATTTCCTTGGGTTTTGGGCCAGTGGAAGTCGCAGCACTAGCAGTTGCAGTTGTCGAAGCAGGAGCAGTAGTGGTCGTAGCAACGGTAGCAGTGGAAGTAGCAGTAAGTAGTCGTCGCTGTAGCAGTGGGAAGAAGCAGTGACGGTAGCAGTAGCAGTGGTGGTGGGTGGTGGTGGTGGATGTTGTTATTTATGCTTGCGGATGCGGTGGTAGTGGTAGCCGCGGTGGTTGTGCTAGTGGAAACGGGGAGAGATCGTGGTTAAGTAAAACGGACAGTGCAAAGCATGAGCAGCAACGCAACCAGGAATGGCCACGCTGGCATCGTGAAGCTCCTCGTCCGTCCGGAACTTCTCGAGGTGCGAGAACATGCGAGTCGCATGAGCCTCATATGCCGGTTAGTTAAGCTGAACTTCTACAAAAAGTCAGCGTAGGGTAGACAACGAAAACAAGTGCAGTATCCAGAGCAACACAAGCTACCAAATCTCGCGAATCACTGCAGCGTACGAGGGTCGCAAGGTGTGGTGAGAGCCAGACACAAGGCTCCAGTTCAGGATGTTTTAGCCACAGATTTAGTCAAGTCCCCTTGTTAACCCTGATCGTGAGCCTTAATGGTGTTATGAAGTCTTCTTGTTGTGCCGGAGACCAACTCATGAAGCCTAGCCAGGTCAAGACTCCCGCCGGTCGCACGGCCCTGCAGCTCGGTGCCCAGGGCCGCCAATTCATGCGCCGGAGCGTCTGAGGGACTTGTTTGTGTGAAGTACTTCTAGCAGCCCTTATCCAACATGTGTGTCCAGGTGTGCGAAGAAGTACGGACACAGCGGGGCCCTCAGAAAGCATGTGCCGTCCGGCTTATCTTTCGGCCCCAGCCCGGGCCTGGGTAAGGCGGAACCTTGCACACTAGCCCGTACTTTGGAGACAGGAAAGAACACTGATAAGGCAAACCCGAGTGTCGGTGTTCTGCGCTCAGTGCAAGGTGAAACTGCGGCCGTGCTTCAAGACGCTATGGCTGATCTGAATGTACGCCCTGTCGGCTAGATGACGATTGTGTAGAATATCGGGAAAGGTCAGTAAGCCAAGGACCGCGTAGGCCCATGTGCGGCACTGCGTATCTCTCCTGACCAGCCAAGCTGGGCAGGGCGTTGCCGAGCCGCTTATACATAGAGATAGGAGAAGGTTGCCCGGGGGCGGCTGTCTGACATGGTGCATTGCAGAAAGCTGTTCTACTTTGTATATCTGTTTGGAGCCCATGGTAGACCTCCCCTGGCGTATGCTCCGGATCCGACTGGTTGCAAGACAAAGAGATGGCGACGAAGGCAGCTTGTGTCAAGGGCGGCCTGCCCATCAGCAACACCAACGAGCTCCAGGGGGCACATGGCATAAGGGCCCACAACGACCGGCCTGACAGTATGTCAGAGCTAACTCTCTCTCTCCCTCTCTGCAAACAGACGGATGGGGTTCTGGCTCCCTGTGGCAGTGAATACAGCCGCCACTATCAGCTTCAACCCACGTTTCACTAACCTGCAAACATGTGGGCAAAGTCAAAACGCGCCTTGCGGGATCATGCATGGTGCATTTTCTGGACAGTCAAAGTCTCCGAAGTTCAGAGAAGGTTTCGGATTCCGAGCCCTTTCAGATCTTCCAGCCTGAGAGGCTTCAGAGAAGCGCCTTGTGCTGCCTTTCGGCTCCCGATTCGAATGCCCGCCGTAGCTCACCGTCCTTCGCTGGCAACGGCTCACAACTCGGAGGGCAGTTTCTCAATCTTCATTTCGGAGAGATGGACCTTTCCACGTCTCCTTGGGGTAGATAGAGCCGCTCACTCGTCTCACAGAAGACTCGGGAATCTCTCCTCCTACTGTCCCAGGTCCGGCACGGATGGTGAAGGAGTCCTTCCGATACAGAAGCCCCACTTCATCCGCAACTGGGCCTGATCGGAGAATGCCGTGGTCTAGGGAGGGCTAAGGGCCAGGAGGAGGGCCTCGTTAGAAAGACGGCACATGGCTTTTGTCAAGCCAAGGACGGAAGATGAGCCGATGGATCCTCGGCGTGGGGGCCGTGGGTGGGACATGGGCCCTTGTGGAGTCATATGTGCTTTGTGCGTGCGGCCTCGATTTTGCTTGCCCATGTTGGGTGTGTTGCGGCGCGTGCATGCGCGGCTGGAATATGACGTGAGAACGAGGTGCCCACATGTATTTAGAGCAGCGCGGTAACGCCGAACATCATCTCACCCTGCAATCCATCATCCATTCATCCATCCATTCATCCGTCCGTCCTTCCATCCATTCATTAATTCATCCACCCATCCATGCACTCACACTTACATCCATTCATCCTATCATTCATCCAACTTGCCTCATCTTACCTCCATTCATCTACCCACATGACCACACACGAATCGGCAGCTACGTGTGCAGTGCGGTTTCCCGCAACCGAAATGCTTCCCCCGTGTGCCGGCGGCACAACCAACACTCAACATGCGGCGTTACAGGACTAGGATGTTTCCCCAAGTACTTGTGGTATTCAACACACTGAGAGGGTTGATTTGGAGACGAACCGTTAGGCCAATGTATTGGAAAAAAAGCCAGGGCACATGGTCATGGCACCATGCCCTCGCGGGGGCAATTTCCGATGCGTGGCGATTTCCTAGCCCCGTCCCCTTCACTAAAATCTGTTTATTGATTTAGACAAACAAAAGACACACCTCGTGACTTCCTTACGGCAACATGTGAAGGCTTGGAGCTGATGAAGACATTTCGCTAGCAAAACAGATGTGACACACAAGTCTCCTGTTCGAGGTATTCCAGTCGTCTTGCTGATAAGAGCAGTTATTGCTTTTGATCGTCGCCACAAGGCCGCGACATCATCATCATCATCATCATCACCACACCAGCATCACCACATCATGCCATCCCAACCAGCTCCACGGCAAAGCCCTCGCCATGCTTTCGGGAAGATTGTTTGCTGGCACAGACAGCCTAGTGCTTCTCCATGTGGAACGGCAGCCTGCAACGCAACTCGTGCCGCTGCGGTAAAAATTGTTTAGCCTGCTGTCGACATTCGTCATCACACGACGAGTGCCTCTTTGCAGCTCTTCCCCAGATCCGTGCGGTTTCCAAGACAAAGTTGCGTCGTCAACGGCGGAAGCGGAGGAAGATCCGAACATCGTCAGTTCAAGTCCAAACTGTCTTGAAAACTACATCGTATCACATGTCCGAAGTTTCCATCAGTTTCCACAGCTTTGCTTTTTGGATAATGTGGGCCGAGTCAGAATGAGTGGTTTACACAAGGGACTCAGCATGCGAAGAAGTTCCGAAGTTGCAAACAGGTAGTTGTGAAACCGCCAGGGTCGAACTGCAGTGATTCGGCGACGGCGGACATATTCCACAAGAACACACAAGCTTGCGATGTCGAGGTATCCCTACTTTTCATTTTGCCCGCAGCGGCCACCCTCTCAGCTGTATGCAGAGAGACGGAGAGTCGGCGTGTTGTGGGGCTCAACCAAAGAGCGGAGTTCTTCTTCAAGCACGTGGGTGTACTTGGGTTCAAGGTGCAATAAGTTAGAGGTTGACGTTCTCAGTGCAAGCCGTCTTCACCAAGATTCGTGCTGTTGTGCCCTCCCGAGTCAAGACGAGATGCTGAGGAAAAAACCGGCGGCTGCGGTGACATGGTCATGGACCCGGACATGGAGGACGCGTCCGCATGAGCTTACTGCCCAATCTGTGGCATTCTTGGGGACACCCCGAGCTTATGATCTTGTTCAGCCTTATATATCCGTACACTCATGCACTGCGCAGTAGTTTTAGAGGGACGTGCCCAAGACTCATGACATTGTGGCTCTGGAGGGGGTCCCAGATCTTGCAGATGCTGATGCAGCCTTGGAGCTCACGACTCGGACTCGGGTCAGGGTGTGATGAAGTTTAGAGTGCATGGCGATGCTTTGACATTCTGAGTGCATTGGAATGGTGTCTGCTTCTGCACGTCTTCTGCTCTAGTTCTCCCGTGAAAGGTTCTCGCTGCTGCAGAAATCACTGACACTGCTTTGGGCTCAGCGCCAGACCCTGGCCAGTCTTTGTGCAGCTTTTTCTTCGCATAGACGCCTCCAAAAGCTTCTCAACAGCTTCAAAACACGGAGGCAGCGAGACCAGGAGCTTTTTCCTCATTCTTCACGACCGCGACCGTCTCTGTTTTCAGTCGCCCCATGCGCTGCTTGCGGTAGCAGCCACATTGACTAGGTTCAAGACTGGGTGGGCATGTGGGGTCGAGCGCAGGAGGCTCACTTCTGTACTTTTTTGTTTTGATTCCTAGGCTATCCTTTTAAAGGCCGGCCGCTTTACACTACCATCGTCGCAGGTGTGTATAGGAAGGGTCCGTAAGATTCCGAGTTTTTGGTGACACAAGTGCTCCGTGGGAGTCTTTCTTGTTGGCATGCATTTTGGAGCCAGGCTTTTGAGTTCGCCTTTGGCTGGCGTGGCCCTCTGTCGGGCTGAGTGGCTGAAAGCGTGGTGGCATCGAGTTTTCTTTATGGTCGCTCGTGCTGGGCCACGTGATGAATAGCGTGTCGTTGATCCGTAAAGCCACGATCCATTGATGCAGCATTGCGACGGGAGCAAGCATTTAGGAGAGCACGCAGGCAGACAAGCGTGGTCAAACTTCGGGGAGCCATTGTCCGTCAGCGCTTTTGCCCAGGGGAGGAAATGCAACGTCCACCCTCAATGCGAGCACGCCCTTGGAGACGTCCTCAGACCCGTTTCTTGCTTGGGTTCTTCCAGGCCAGTTGATTCCGAATGAACATTGAAGGCAGCAGGCCCTCAAGAAATGCAGAGACAATGCGCAGTCAGGCAAGCACGGGCACCACGCAATGTGTTGATGTGTCGCGCCCAGGCTCTCATGTCGTTGGTTTCGTCAACAGCGACGCAGAGAACGCGAGACATAATAGCTTGGTTTCAGCCTGAGCATGATCGACCGGACACCATCCATCACGACTGACAGGGTAAGCCGCGTAAGCTGCCTTTTCCATTTGTGTGATGCTTCGCCGGCACTCGTGCCGAAGCCCGCCGTGTCTTGCAACTGTCTTGCTCACATCCTTGCTTTCCAGCTTACTAGCAGTCCGACCCAGAGACCTGTCGCGTTTGCTGTGGCTTGCCGGGAGTTGACGTTTGATGTGCATCGTCGCCTTGGCACTGCGGCTCAAGCCACGCTCTACTTGTGGGACCCTCGGTCTCCACCGATCTACTACGCTACGCTTCCGGTACCGCGCCTGGGCGGGGTATTGGCCACCTTGAGAAAGGATGTGACGCGGTTTTTGCGTTCAATGGCATGGAGTGGGTTGCCAATCCAACGAGCAGGAAACCTCGTTGGTACAGCAGCCGCCGTAGATGTAAGTATATCGGCTCTTCGATCAGAGTCTCCCTGATGTGTTTTTGGTATATCCGACCAGTTTGAACAAAGTCGAGCAGCCTGGCGATCTAGGACAGTGGGTTGGGCTGCTTGACTAGTTCTCGTTTCGATGATGTTAGGCCAGGGAGTTTTCAGCGCATGTCAGATTCCTTGCGGTCCTCTCGATTCAAAAAGGTTCAAACAAATGGAAGCTCAGGAAACCAACTACCAAATGCGTGTCCTCCTGCTCGCCGGCCTTCCGTGCCTCCTCCTCGCGCCTCTTGTCGAGCTGGAAGTGTGCTGAAGTTCTTTGCCTGTGACACTGACGGTAAAGTACATTGGAGCAAGGCAAATGCGAAGTGCGGACATGAAGACAAGATGGACTAGACGCGTCATTGTCCTTTGCAGGGGATAGGAGCAGCGTTGCGCTGCGAAGGCTTAGGCCAGGCTGGGCGAAGGGAAGTCGGTGAGCCGGTGGTTTGTAAGGGCAGGAACGGGTCCCGGTCCCAGGATGTGTAGTAGGATCCTTTGCGTTTCTGGAGCAGCTTGCTGCCCAGGATTGTCACGGACACGGACACACGAAGTTCGGCAGCGTGGCAGAGAAGTCCAAGAGCCGACCTGTGCTGCCTCAGCAGCTGTAGACTGTAGACGGGCCAGTAGCTTGCTACTTGAAGGCAGATGCTCTAGACTCTAGACAGTGAATCGCCGTTGCCTGGAAAGCCAAACCCTGCCGATGCCACCAGAGGTCGCCATTGAGCTGAAAAAGCGTCGCGGTGGTCTCAAGAGGCTTTTGGATTCTCGAAGCTTTCGCGGTCCTTGCTACCTCTGGCCTCAGTGGAGTCTTGTGAGAGGCGATTTGGGTCGACGGCCCTCACGCAGACGGACATGGCCTACACTGGCAAGGTGCAGCTACTGGCGAGAGGGAAGCGCTACTCTGTTAGGGTTGGTCGTGCGAATGCGCAGGTGACTGTTGGAAATCCACCACAGGAGCCGGGGCTGGCGGGGCTTGCGGCTTGTGAAGCTCACATGAAGAGTGCCGGCATGATGCAAGACTGCCATGTCTCCATGGCGGAGACGGAAAGAGTCTTCGCAAAAAATCTAGTGACTCTAGTGGGGGTGGGTGCTCGGGGGAGCAGAAGTTTCAGGAGTTCGAGGTGATCTTCGACACAGGCAGCGGGAATCTCATCGTCCCGGGTGTCAACTGCACCGTCTCTGCCTGCATGCAGCACAGGAGGCCAGGACGCAGTGGGAAGACCTCGTCATGGGCCCATCTACGCCCCTGCGAGGTTTGATGATGCGCGGAGCAAGACAAGCCATGCACACCACTGCGACGGCGGCGAGGTCACTGGTCGCTGAATGTTCGACGGAAGGGTGCCGTGCATCGCTTGCTGTTTAAGGTCGGGTCGAACGAGGTTCCCAATGACCTTGTGGTCACCTTCGGCACGGGAGAGGTCCGTGGACACTGCTTCTCGACGTGTCGCCGTTGTTTCGGGAGCGAGAGACGAGAGAGGATCTCCGAACTGAGGCTTCAGGGACCGCGTCTGCCTCGGGGAAAAGATGTGCGCACCGGCCAAGTTCATCTCATCCTTCGAGGCATTTTTGCTGCTTCGGTCAGCCTCCAACAGTCCAGGGTGTCTTGGTCTCCGTGTTGCTGCCGGTTGTCATCAGCTGGGCTGTCCTTGTGCCATTTGCTCTGATGCCGTTGCTTCCTTTCGACCGGACTGCATTAACTAAAACGATGGCTTCTACCAGTAGCACCCGGCTCCAGGAGAGCAACGACCCCTTCGAGTGGGTCAGTTTCGATGGAATCCTCGGCTTGGGATTGGACTCCTTGGCACCTCGGATCCGACGGCAGATAGCATGTCAGACTGCGAGATCTATCGGCTGAGGCGCAGGCGACCGACTTCAGCATCATGCAGCGTCTCGAGCCTGGGCTTGCAGGGCTACTCTTCTGGAAACCTCGAGGGTCAGGATCGGGAAGGTACGGCAGAAGGGCCTTTGGAGCTTGCTTACTCTCGGCTTTGTAGGGGCTGCGTTGTGTTCGGAGCGAAACTCCCAGGACCTAGAGCTGCAAAGAGAACCAGGAGCGTTCCTTGCAAGATGGTCATGCCTCAGGAGCATGGGCAGAGCATCAAGTCGCCGCTCTTCGCATTCTTCTTCGCCCGGGCAAAGGAAGCGGCCTGTCTCTTTTGTCTCGACTGTGCTGCAGCTGGTCGCGGATGCCCGCAGACATTCCAGAATTGAAACCAAGGAAAAGTCTGAAATCACGTTCGGCGACATCCAGAAGGCCTGGGCGCATTCAGGCGAATAGTGACACAGGCTCTGCGTTCAGGATCTCAGATTCAGAGCAAAGAATTGACATTGAGTGGAACGTTGCCCCGACACAAAGATTTAGCATGAGCCGCCACAGGGTAACTCCGATGACAGCCGCATGTAGTAGGGGCAGTGCCAAAACTCGGTGGTCGGACACGTCGTGGTCTTGTTGTGAGGACAAGCTGGGCTCCAAGATGTATTGGTTCAAAGTCAGTGGCAAAGCTGGCTACTGGCAGGTCGAGATCCAGGATCGGGAATTGGGGCGTGTTTTCCTCCGCCCCACTGGTTGTACACCATCAAGCGAAAGCAGTCGACGCGTCTCAATCTGTTGTGCAGCGCTATGCCGGGGTGCAGACCCTCTGTAGGACATCTTCCTCGATGATACGGCCCAGAACATCTGCAAAGGCACTGCCGCGAGATGTTTGAGATTTCTGGGGCGAGATGTTTGAGATTTCTGGGGCCGTGATAGGTGGCAGGTCAGGTTGGCTGATGCGAGTAGTGCATTACAGGCCCGTGGCTTTCAACTTGGGAGCGCAGTATGTCAGTATGTCGTCTCTTTCATCATGCCTTTGAGGCTGCCACGTGGCCATCGACACGGGCTCCTCTGAAATCGCCGGGCCGCAGCACGTCATCGACCACCTCTCAGACAAGCCGGGGCCCCGGCTTTCGGCAAAAATGGGCCTTCCCGGGTTTAGGGGCTCCTGGAGCGGAGCGAGCGGAGCTGAGGCTGAGCATCAAGAACTGCAAAGAGAGGGCGAAGCCTCTCGGAGGAAAGTGCGCTATCAGCCGCTAAGCTTCGTGCAGCTGATAAACTCCCTACTCCTCCCGTTGCCCAGGCTTCCGAAGCTCGGATTTGCAATCAAGGAGCTTCTGTGCCGGAGTTTTCGGTGGGTTTAGCGAGGAGATCTTAGGTAGTGAACGACTTGCCGCGTGCTGATTCAGTGCTGACCGATCAAGAAGTGCAAAGAAGGAGTGGAACAACTCTGCGCAGCTGCGACCGCAGGAACACGGCAGTGGCGGCAAGACGAAGTTGCTCTCGCTGTCGCCGGAGCATTACACCCACGATCAGCTACTTTTCTGTCAATAGATAAGCTGAGGGATGTTTGGAGGATTTCGGGGATATTTCGGATATACAGGCCCCTCGCACAAGTCGAGGGGTATGCGAGCCGAAGCCAGTGAGCCATGGCATCCGCGTGGAAATGCATTGAAGCTGGACAAGAAGGTGCGTCGGCGTGCGCGTTGAGGGGCCTTTCAAGCCAGACACGTACCGCTGCTAAGTGGCGTGTTCCGTCGGTTTCGTGCAACCACGCGCTGCCCTCTTCCTTGGCGCCATGACAGGCGGTCTGCCTGAAAGTGGATCCCAAGGGAGAGGCGAGTTGCGCCATGCAGAGGGGCGATCGGCGCATGCGCCGTGTACATGGAGTCCACGAATCAATGTGTCGAGAGCATCCCGCCGAGTAGCTTTGCAGGAGCTGTGGAGGCTGGACGCAAAAAGCTTGCAGCAACGGTTGACCGTAGCATGGCTTGCTCCTTGTTGGTGCCAAATCTCCCGAGTTTGCTGGTACAGGATGTTGTAGATTGAACGTCGCTGTTCGCCCCTGGCCTGGACCTGCACACAACTTTCACTTTTGGGTTATCACACCTGAGCCTGTGCGCTTTCTTCACACCTCCTGCACGCCCTCCCGTTGACTCCCTCTTCCGACACCGCAGCGGCAGCGGCCGTTGCCCTGAGGAGGGCAGGCGCCACATGAACACGATCTTCGCGTTGGCACTGGCCCATCAAGCTTCGAAAGGCATCCTTCCGTTCTCGTAGACTCGACTTTGGAAGCATGGCAGACTGCAAGGTGAAGGATCTACGGACGTGATGATCGGTGGCAAGCGTGCCCTGGTGGCTGGCTACGGGCTCTGGGGCAAACCAACAGGATGCCTGGCCGACCGCACAGTGAACAGTCCTAGTTGTTCCTGGTGCTGCGCTTCGTCGCCTTCACCCGCTGGGAGCAGGCGTCACTTGGTTGTGCGATGTGCCAAAGACTCCCTGGAGACGGCCTCCTGTTTGCCATGTCAGGTAGTTGAGCGATAAATGTGACTCCTAAGGCAAAGTGGCCAGCATCTGGAGCTCTTCGACACCGCGATGCATTGCCAAGGCAAGTCACCCAATTCGCGTAAAGACGCTTGCACAAGTGTTCGAAAAGGGGTTCATGTCCAAACAAACACATGCATTTGGATTGCTTGAGGCTCTCACGCAGTTCACTGCGAAGCTCCAGGCTTACAGTGTGACGTACCAGCGAAGTCTGGGTGACCTCAACAAGGGCAACTGGACATACGCCGCGGGGCATTGGCAAACCAAGTACGGGACCCAGTTTCGAAGAGGCTCAGCAGAAGGCCGCAAAGGACCTCATCACTGTGATCGACCTCATCTGCGCGCTGCAGGCCTGCATGGAGGGCTTCCAGGTCGTGACCCTTGAGGAGGCCGTTGGAGAGGTTGACATTTTCATATCTGCCACAGGCAACTTCAAAGTTATAACTCTGGAGCACATGAAGAAGATGAAGAACAATGCCATCGTGTGCAATATCGGCCACTTCGACAACGAGATCGCCATGGAGGATCTGGAGAAGTGCGCTGGCATCAAGGTGGAGAACATCAAGCCGCAGGTTGATCGCTTCGTCTTCCCGGATGGCCACGGTGTCATAGTGCTGGCCTCTGGTCGCCTGGTGAACCTTGGCTGTGCGACTGGCCACCCATCCTTCGTGATGTCTTTCTCCTTCACCAACCAAGTGCTGGCGCAGCTGGACATCTTGGAAAACTGCACAAAGGCCAATAACTACAAGAACGACGTGTACCTGCCGCCAAAGAAGCTGGATGAGAAGGTGGCCGCACTCCACCTTCCTGCGCTCGGTGCCAGCATGACCAAGTTGAGCAAAGAGCAAGCCGACTACATCGGCGTGCCCGTTGAGGGGCCTTTCAAGCCAGACACGTACCGCTACTAAGTGGTGTGTTCCGTCGGCTTTGCGCAGCCACGCGCTGCTGCGCGTTGTTCCTCTTCCTTGGCGCCATGACAGGCGGTCTGCCTAAAATTGGATCCCAAGGGAGAGGCGAGTTGCGCCATGCAGAGGGGCGATCGGCGCATGCGCCGTGTACAGAGACTTGACAGAAAACAGCGCTGATCTCCCTGATTGATTGCATGTGGCGGAGGCAGGCAGGCAGGCACATTTGATTTGCGATTTTTAATGCATCTTGAGACATGACTTTGGGTGCGATGTTGTCCTTGTCTTGCAAATCACCTCAAGCTGAGCTTCCCAGCTGCTACTACGTCTCATGCACAGCCTTTCCTAGACACGTTTAGTCTTGATCCGTTTCAAATCATGATTTTGGAGCAGCTCAAGCCAGCCTCAAACTGCTACATGTCGTGCTACCAGTTTACGCTCTGTAGGCACGCTTCTGGATGATTGTATTAGGTTTATCGTTGGTTTGGTTGGTCGGATCGTGTTAGTTTGTCATGCTTGCCGGTTGCGCGCGACTTCTCTGTCGTGTCGCTATTGTGACAAGCTGCTGTCAGACCATGTTTGATGGACGTCGATGGTGTTCTGCATTCTAGACACCTGCCCAAGGCCGTGCAACCTGGCTCTGATGCCCCTGGACATTCCTCCGCCCAACGGCACTTTGACCGGAGAGTCTTCTACTTTGGGCCCAGTGTGTTGATTTGTGGGATCAAAACGTCTTGAGTGATTTCGCGGCATACTTCTTTCTTGGAGTCTAGAGCAGGTCTCACTGGGGCAAGGCTCGAGGCGTGCCTAAAGCTGGGTCTTTGTGTAGTGTACTTTCACATCAATTGTTGTTGCCATAACTGGCGACTACTTGCAAACAACTTATGGTGTTTTCGAAGCCGATTGTCGCAGCACCCGCTGTGAATATCTGGTTAATAACGATCAGGAACAATCGAGCGCGAAGACGCCAGTAGAATCCGGAAAGCCTTTGTCTCAGCAACAGGCCCGCTCTTCGTGCTGGGTGTTCCTTTCTTGGAGAAGCACCTGGGCCAATGTTGTGCTCATGCCATGCCCGTAACGCATGTGCACATAGCAGCATACATACCTGTATACATGCGTGCATGCAAGCACATACATGCGTATGCATAATCACGATATGCATATATACATATAGATATATGTGTTTATGGTATGTCCAGCTGCTCTCGTATCATCGCATGGCCCTCTTTGGGACGAGTATGCACACACACAATTCCGCACAGCTGCCTCAGATCCATACTGAAGTCATCCCAGATGAATGGGCGATGCATGTGAGGTCCTTGTAGTCATTTCGGTAGTCCCATTTCCCGCATTCCATTGTCTTGTAGATACACGCACATAGCGAAACCGCAGTGTATTGCGTCGCGGCTGACAGGTAACTGAGTCCGTGTGAGAGAGATATGTGTGTATATGCATATGTCTATGCATGCATGTGTGCATGTATGCATGTATGCATGTGTGCATGTACGCATGTATGGATGTATGGATGTATGGATGCATGGATGTATGGATGTATGTGTGTGTGTAAGTAGAAGGCATCTGAGTCTACACCTAAGCCTACAATTTCATGTCCACATGCACATACACACCGATACAGCCTACTCATCAACATAAGCACGACATGCATGCATACATACATGCATACATGCATACATAAACATACACACGTACGTACACATACCTGCATGCATGGGCACAAACACGCATACACTCATGTGCACATACTCTTTACACACACATACACGCACACGCGCACCCTCTTGCGTACGTACGTGACTTACATATTCACCTGCATGCATACAGGTTGCACACTTAAATACATACCATACGCACATGCACACAAAAACACGCACACACACACACAGACACGCACGCACGCACGCACGCACGCACGCACGCACACATACACATGCTTACACATACATGCACACGTCTGTATGCATGCTTGCATACACACAGGCATGCATATTTACAGACGCCGACACACATTCATACATACGCACGTAGACGTACGCACGTGCATACCTACGTGCGGACGCACGTGCATACGAACCTGCATGCATTTGTTTGCAGACTTACACCTACACCGTTACATAGACATACATACACGTACATACATACATGTACATACACACACACAAACATACATACATTCATACATACAAGCATAACAGACACACCTGCAAGTATACATACTGCACCGTACTATGCTATACTATGCTATACTCCGCTGTGCCATGTTATGCCATGCATGTGACTACTCAAAACTATGCTAATACCATACGTTGCCATACGTTACTATACACTATATGCTACATGCTGCGTGTGTATAAACTAGATACTATGTACGATATGCTACACACTGCTATATACTGTAGACTATCTGCACTGTACACAGTAGATTTTAAGCACTATACACATTAATACTATTTTGTGCTATGCACAATACACTATACAGTGTACACTATACACGCTACACTACACTAATACTACACTCTATACTACACTACTACGCACTACTACATCCTACTACACTCTACCACACTCTGCCACACCCTACAATCTACTACACTATACTACAATATACTACACAATACTACACTACACTACAGCTGAACTGAACTATGCTTTAATTTCCTATTCGTCTTGGCATTTTGACATACTGACACACACACACACACGCACATGTGTACATGCGCACGTGCCTACATGCGTTCATACGTACTCGTATGCATGCATTCATGCTTGCATCCATCAGTACCTACGCTCTCATCTCAGTCTGAAACCAGAGTTGCGGCATGTCAGTCCCTACAAACCTTTCAGGGCCGTCGGTTCCTGGTTGTTTTGTGTTTCGTGGAGCCTGTGAGGTACTACACCGTGTTCGACCGAAAGACGCTTCGCAGATTAGTCGTGGGTGCACCCAAACTTTGAGATCCCACAATGGGACAGCAGTGCCGAGCTGGGGGTCTTTGTGGGGACGCTTTCTTGTCGGCGATCCGCAGCGAAGCAGGTGAGGCTGGATGTTTAAGCCTGCATGCCATGATTTGATCTCAGGCACAAGCGCCTGGGCTTTGCCGTAGCCAAGCATGCGCATGAGAAGCCGGAGACTTTCCTTGAGGCCAGAAGTGGAACTGGGGCCTTGAGTGACGGGTACTGTAGTGGTGATGGCTGAGTTGCATGCTGATTTAGCACTTATTGACTACAGTGGTGGAGACATTGGAGACTGTTCGTTTCCCGACACATCCAAATTCATGCCCTCAGTTCTAGTTTGAAAGATCCGGTTTTTCTAGCCTGAAGTATCTGATACATCGCTCGGGCGGTCGAACGGAACCGGGTTGAATCAACAGCAAACGAGTTTGTCTTCCACTCCATGTGGTCATGCAAGCAGCCCCTGGAATGTTAGTTTAACGAAACAGGGTGACTGGACCATCCTGGGTTGCGAGCTATCGTTGAAGTCCCAGTTGGCCGTTGCTTATGCAGATCAAAAGCCGGTTGCCTGAAAACACACTTGTTGGATGTGGGTTTCTCACGGTCACAATGCAGTGGACGCAGGAAAGCCTCTGCACAAACCTGTGGGCTAAAGACAAACAAGGCTGTTGGGTCAGAGACATACAAGGACGTATGTAAGAGAGCCTGCGGTAAAGTAGTGATCACAAACCTGTGAGGTGAAAGACTTTGATCTGGACCACACGATCCTCGGCAGCGGTGTGGTGTTCCTTTGGGCTGAACCGGGGGTTAGGTTGATCTCAGACCGAACCCCGCAGTCGCAGTAGACGCTGAGGAGCTTGCCCTTGAGCGCCTGCGAATCCCTGCGAAGCCGAGGAACGCAACATCGAAGCGCTTCCTTGCCCCGAGCGGCCATTAAACGCTGTGGCATGCAGTGAGTGCAGAGTTTCGATTTCCTGTCGCAGACAGTTCTTTGCACGGTTAGATACCCTCTATGTGGGTTTAGATCGACACCCGCCCGATCTGATTCGGGGAGAGAGGGAAAATGGACCTATTCCTTCCTACCTGCAGTGGCTTCGGCCATACAGTTACAGGGTCCAAGCCCCCTCACAAGGCCAGGACGCTGTCGGAATGCAGTGTCCCGCTCTGGAATCATTTGTCTCGAGCATGTCGACGCGGGCTTGCAATTGTTTGTT
The DNA here is from genome assembly GCA_905221615.1 of Symbiodinium sp. CCMP2592. Taxonomy (NCBI): domain Eukaryota; class Dinophyceae; order Suessiales; family Symbiodiniaceae; genus Symbiodinium; species Symbiodinium sp. CCMP2592. Next base: position 155,014 of record CAJNDT010005290.1, on the reverse strand, counting down.
GAAGATGAGGTTTTACAATGTTTTACTTGTACTTGTGCTAAGCGCAGGGACTTTCAGATCAGATAGGCCTCAGGACGTCCAAGATGTCCTGGCCAAGCAGTTTTATTAGTGCTCTGCAGGATTTAGGATGGTCTGGTTTGCCGATCAGGGCAGGGAAGGAGTTGAATTGGCCATCATCCTGCAAGAGCTGCCATCCAAGCCGCTTTCAACTGTCGGCGCCGTGTCCCATGCTGCAACCGTGGGTTCGTGCCAGCAGTCCTGCAAAGCTAGACAGCACCGAAGAGGTGTGAGATGGCTTGACGAAGAAAAAGAAGAAAACACCCTGGATTCTCAGAGTTGAAGAGATTTTCTGTGCTTTTCAGCCTTTAGCCTTCGACTTGCGCCCGAGGCCTGGGGCCTGTGTTCTGAGCCTCTCCTTCGTGGTGACCCTGATCTTTGTCGTCTGGGAGCTTAGGAGCTGCGGCTCAGGGATACGGCGCTTGAAGTGGACGTCTGTGCATGTGTGCAGACGGTGTGGGCTTTAGTTGAAGACGGAGCCCAAACAGGTCGTTCTGTGGGCTGTGATGCTGGAGGCCCCGAACGAAAATCAAAGGGAGGGCGGCAGTCCTTGCGGGGAAGGTTTGCGGCTGTGTGGCGCAGTAGCCCTCGGCTCTCACACAGCTCTTTCCAACGTGCGAGGCGAACCAAGCGACGAAATTGGCAACGCAGTATGCTCAGAGCGCTTATTCGCCATGCCGGCACTGAGACATGCATTTCGGACGGGTGGATCTGTTGCTTGTGTCCTCTGAAATGGCCGCAAATCCTCGAGGGTCTGAAATCTACCAGCTGTCCAACCCCCCGAAAGACCTCTTCCGACACCCACCGCACCACCACGTTCAGGCGGCATCTCAATGCCGGCGCCGGCCCCGAGGAGACGTGTTTGGTCATGCGAGGAAGACTACTCATATCGGCTGGAGGTCTTGTGATGAAGGCGTTGATCACTCAATGCATGCTCAACACGATGGCTGTCTCAAGGTCGTGACCAGCCTACCAGCTCAATTTGTAAGATGCGATGTGTGAGAAACAGAAACATGGCTATCATTTTGCAAGATGCCCTTATCTAGAAACTATGCATAGCAAATTAACAGTTAGCATTACATGGTAGAAGTTAGCATTCTTTTTGCTCTAATCCAATCTGTCGCCCATTTCCGTCAAAGCGTTCCATTTCTGTTAGATCAACGCATAAGTCAGCACATGAAAGGATGTGGAAAGCGCAGTGTACGTATTACATAATCACATACATGCATGCGTACATACATACATACGTACGTACACACAAACGTACAAACATTCAAACACACAAACATACAAACACGCAAACACATACAATGCAACACAACACATCGCAAACCAACACAAGACAAGACAATCCATTCCAACAACCCAATGCATGCATGCATACATTACATGCATACACATACACGCGTACATCATATGATATAGTTCTCACCACCAGAATCACGGAAGGACCCGCGCGTTCCCACAAAAAGTGGACGCTTCGAGGCCCGCAGCTCGAAGAGTGGACTTGGGGAAAGCTTGGCTTTAGTTCGCTGCTTTTGGTTTGGAGGTTTATAGCATCGTACTCAATACTCACTTGGGATGTTCACGCTGGAGCCATCCAGCTCAACCGGGAGAGCACACACGCAAACATGCCCCGAAGACCACGACGCATTTATCGCACGATAAGCTGCTACCATTAGCTATTGAAATGTCAGTTCATCACTGGCATGACCCGCTATATCTCAAAACATATGATGTACCCTCTTTGGGCAGCAGGCTGGCCCGGAACCTGGTCTGTTGCCGCAGCAACTCGGCGCACGTAAGGACTAGTAAGAGAAGGTGTGTCGCTTCAAGGCTTCACGCTGAGGGTGGCTTTGAGAACTTGGGCGCGAGAGACTTCAGGATGCCTTGTGTGGGCTACTTCGGTCGGCGTCTAGCTGAACTTCAACACAGCCCTCCAGTTCCGAAGCCCCTCTCCATGATGAGATCCCGTTCTGCTGCCAAGGTTTGGTGCTGATGTCCTGACAGCTCCGGCACCTCCCATTTGCACGAGACACAGGCTTTATCATGATCAATGATTGCGGATTAGATTATACGGATTTCGTGGGCATTCAACGACTGAACACTTAAACGCCTCCATGTGGGTTGGTATGGAATCTGTGCTGGAGGCTTTTTGCTGCCGACTCGAGGTGGCATCTCCTCCCTCTAAACAGGAAACCCCGCAAACCTACACGCGTCAGGCACAAGATGCCGGATCGTCTGAAGACTCTTCCCATCGACAAGTAAGCCATGCTACCTCCAATGACCCTCTCCGTGTCATGTTATGTGATGTTTTGTCTCTTTTCGCCAGGTTTCATCGCAAGCGTGTGAGATATGTTGCGCCGCTGGCAAGCCGAGCCCTTTTCGGAAGCTTTCGGCTCGTTTCGCCGAGGCGAGAGGTTGATTCTGCCACATGGTGCTGCCCAGCCCGTACCCTCGGAGGGCTGCAAACCTAAGGCCGCACATGTAGGCAGTAGTGGTAGTAGTAGTAGTAGTAGGAGTAGTGGTAGTAGTAGTAGTAGTAGTAGTAGGAGTGGTGGTAGTGGTAGTGGTGGTAGTAGTAGTAGTAGGAGCAGTAGGAGTAGTAGTTTATCTTCTTGTTCCACCGGTCCGGTCACACGAGGATACGTGAAGACCACAGACAGAGTTCGTCTACTGCCTTCAACTTAAGTAGAATGTGCCATGAGCGAAAGGACAACAGCGCATGCACACCAAAGCATGTATGCATATCAAGCGGCATCAAGCCCCCCCACCCCCCCCCACCCACACACACACACACACACACACACACACACACACCACACACACACACACACACACACACACACACACCACACACACACACACACACACACACACACACACACACACACACACACACACACACACACACACACACACACACACACACACACACACACACACACACACACACACACACACACACACACACACACACACACACACACACACACACACACACACACACACACACACACACACACACACACACACACACACACACACACACACACACACACACACACACACACACACACACACACACACACACACACACACACACACACACACGCACCCCCACACCCACACGCACACGCACACGCACACGCACACGCACACGCACACGCACACGCACACGCACACGCACACGCACACGCACACGCACACGCACACGCACACGCACACGCACACGCACACGCACACGCACACGCACACGCACACGCACACGCACACGCACACGCACACGCACACGCACACGCACACGCACACGCACACGCACACGCACACGCACACGCACACGCACACACGCACACGCACACGCACACGCACACGCACACGCACACGCACACGCACACGCACACGCACACGCACAAGCACACGCACACGCACACGCACACGCACACGCACACGCACACGCACACGCACACGCACACGCACACGCACACGCACACGCACACGCACACGCACATGTACAGAGATGTGCAATGTGCATACTTTTTTTGGGTTGTCTGTTTGCTTGTTGAATTGCTTCTTCGATTTTTTGTTCATTTAGCTTGGGCTCACCTGTTGCTCAGGTTCAGGATACCTCTCGAGGCGCTGGACAGGTGCCGAGGGCTGGGCAGTGTCGGGAGTTGCAGACAAAATCCAGCACTGACCAGTTGTACCACCACCAGTACCAGTACCACTACCACTGCCACTGCCACTACCAGTCACCACCACTACCACTATCAATTCCACCAAACCTCAGTTGCGGCGGCTTCCACGGCAGATGTCTCGACTACTATCAGTCTTGCTCAATGTGAGTATTTGTAAGTGTGTTCGTGCCATTGTTGATACGAGTGATAGTGTTCATGCCAGCGTCATAACTAAGGTACCTACATGTACTAGCTACCATAAAGCCATACACATTTTGGTAGCATGAGCTTCTCCGTTTTGGCAGGGAGGCAAGCTTAGAGCACAATTCCAAGCTGGTGCCATGTCGCCAGAATGGGCCGCGAGAAGAAGAAGAACTGTAAGAACAAGCCGGTTAAGAATTATATTCACTATGGTCATGGTTATCAAACCCGCCGCAGCAGGAACAGTGATGATGACTACACATGTAGCACAGCAGAAGGCTCACGGCAAAAACGCCCGGGGAGGTTGCGAGCTGGGACCTTCCCAGTGCCTATCCTCGGCCTCAGTGGAAGTGCGGCCCTCAGAGTTTGGTTAAAAGGCCGTGGGATTCCCCACGATGGTCCCCGAACCGCCCCGTGACTTTCTGTGTCACGGACTCTTCAGAAGTGAAGCGTTTGCCCTAAAGCCTACAATGCGGGCTTTGTCCTTGCTAGGTAGGAGGGAAAAAAGTCCAAGTTTCCTCGACAACCCGTGGCGCCGCTTGTCTTGGGATGTCTTGGGCACGCTTTGGGCTCCTGGAGCTGAGGGCAGCCTTTGCTGCATGCATGGCTCCCGCTCTGTGCTGGCCTCGGTTCAGAGAGCGGTTTCTCTTCGGCAAGTCGCATGCGGTGGCCGGTTTTGATTTGAACGGGCTTGGAGAGCTTGTTTGAGATGCCCAGGCACGAAGACCCCACGTGGCACAGCACAGGGCCACGGTCAGTCGCAGGCAATCCGCCTAAACTTTGAGAAGCTTCGCGATGCGGCTACTTTGCGCAGAGAAGCCTCGCAGCGCTGCACATTCCTTTCCTTTGTGAAACAAGTGCCTCTCTGTTCCTCCGTGTTGTTCAATGCCGCCAGATTGGTCACCTGTTGCAGTGCCCGCCTCAGTTTCCCAGGTTACGTGGCTTCGGCTTGGGTTTGGTTTTCGGTGACGAAAAACCCTGCAAAGTGCATGATCGTCCTTGAGGCTTCTGCTGCCTGCACAACCAAGGCCCTCTGTTAGAGTACCGGAAGAGTGCGCCGAAAGCATTCCCAGGCTCACAACAACTCCGGCAGCGCGGCACCCACATGCCAGTGCCGACCCGAAAGACAGCTTCAGCCGCTTGCGGCAGTTTCCTTTCATGGCGAACTCTTAGCCACCGGGCCACGAGCTCGCAGACCTCGCAGACTCCGAGGCATTGGGCTCTTGCACCTCGGGGCCTTGAGCTCGAAAGGGGTGGGGGGGCGTATGTTTGGTCACAGCTTCTATGCTTCGGCTTCGACCAGAGATTTTTAAAGTCTAAGGCCATGGCGCAGCGAGCGCCCACGGAGATCTTCGGGCCATCAAACCAGAAGTCATCGATCCCAGACTCCCTGGACTCCCTTAGTTTTGGGTGCCAGGGCAATTTCCACTTGTTGCAGATGTGCCATTCCTTGCATATGCTTGGATGGGCTCATAAAGAGCTGATGCCTCGCCCCTATAAGGCAGTATCCAGGAAGGTTTTCGAAAACTCTCGAGGTATGGCTCTATGACCCGATCCAATGACAAATGGCCGTTGCCCCGGTTCGCGGGCTTCTCACGGCCCGACGATTTCGCCACATGCGAAGACTTATTGAACTGCGGAGCTGGCAACAACTCTGATGTCGAAGACTTGTGCGCATGGTTTGCCGAGACGAACAGCAAAACCCCGTTGACGCATGCATCTCGATATCACACCCAGCTGCAAAGCAATCCGATTTGAAAAGGACAGCCCCGAGAGAATAATCGCCACACTGACGGATCTCTCTAGGACAGTTTCAGTTTTTGTGTTGGTTGTGGTTGCTGCTGCTATTGCTGCTGCTTCTGTTGTTGTTGTTGTGGTGGTGGTGGTGGTGGTTGTCGTGGTCTGCCGTGGGTTGGTCCTGGTCTTGGTCTTGTTATGATCGTGGTCGTAGTCGTCGTCGTCCGGAAGACTGAACGCCGAGATCCGATGTCGTTGAACCAGTTGTACATTGCACCCACAGCTACTGCTTTTTGATACAATCGAGAATCTGTTCCATCTTTGACCAGAGGCAAGTGCATCACCACAGTGATGGGTACGGAGCACGGAGTGGCTGTTTGCGACATTCGTAAAGAGCAGATGCCTGGCAGCCTGGCAGTAGTGGTGGCATCTGTCTGCGTCTGCCATAGGTTTATTGTTGATGGCTGAATCTAGCAGCTAGATGCGGCACTCGCGTGCTACCTGCAGGCACACAGTTACTACTGATGGTTGCAAGCCTCAAAGTCTCAAACAGGTCGGAGCAGCTGGTGATGACGATGCGGACGTCCACCGCGCAGGGAGCCCCGAGTTGCGCACCAACGAAGTGTTAGACCGTCGCCGGATCGACATGAACTCAAGCAGCACCTGTTGCAACGCGCGAGAGTCAGCCCGAGCCCAAAAAAGCCTGAACCGATCGATTCATGCGGCTCAAGTCTCAAGGTTTCTTGGCTTCTCTGCCTATGCCCCAGATGGGCGGCAGTTGGCAAGTGCCACGCGCATCAGCCAGGAGCTCGGAGAGGCTTCCCAGAGCATCCACGTGCAAGAGTCAAAACTCAAAACCCCCGATCCTCACACCGGTCTATCCAGGCCTGAATGGTGGCCCCAACGCCGACACCCTGGCGATCAGCAGGGAGCCAAGCGACGGACGGTTGCCAAATTAGCACCGCAACCACGGCATAAAGAATGCTTGGTTTCCGTGAAAGCCTCTCATTCCACCGCTTGAATCTTCTTGAACTTGTGCAGTGCATGCAGCCTGTGAAAAGTCAATTGGCAGAGTTCCTTTGTGGGAGCCCTCCTGCTAGTGGAGCTCGCTCTAGGCGCAAGTCCCGGCACCGATGCGTGGGGCTCAGCACCATTCGGTAGCTCCTGGGGCCGTTTCGAGAGTCAGAGATCGAGCTTGTATCGGATCCACAATCCACGCGTCCCAGTCGCTCTGAGGCCCTCTTGGCCTTGCTGTGCATTCTTGCGGTGGTGCCTTGTCTGGATCTTGTCTTGATGGTTCTGCAATTTGCGGCAGATGCAAGGTCTTGAGCATGATGGAGAAGGTGCCACCTCCTTCGGAGGCTACAACGGAGAGCGCCGCACCAGCCTACAACCTCCCCCCGGGCTACGAGGACGTGACTCAGCCGAAACCGACTTCTCGGGCGTCTCTGCCGGAAGGTCGGCAGGTGCCCAGCCGGCCAAGGGTGAGCTTTACCCACAGTGCGCCAGCGTCGGCACAGAGCCTTCCGAGCCCTGGATTTTCGCAATCGGCTCAAGGCGCCACCCCCAAGTCCACCCCGTCCTTGCCGCCTACAGACACGGCCTTCTTACCAAGGTCGGACCATGCACCCCAGCCCCGCGAACTGCCATCAAGCGGTGTGCGGCCAGGCGTCCAGACGAACCTCCCAATCTTTCCACCGCTGGGTACGAACCCCCAGCAGCCCGGACAGCCTCCGAGATCGGGGCCAGTTTTCCGTGGCTAGCGGCTAGCCTACCGAGGAACAGACGTACTGCAACTGGTCTCACATCCTTGAAAGCTGGAAAAGGGTGCGCCACCACTTGCAGTGTAACCCTGTGCGAGACAAACGCCGCTGACTCCTCCTCATCATACCCATCCTTCCCGGGGTTAACGCCGAGGACCAGAACAGGAATCGTTGCAATTGAGAGGTCGCAGCGGGAGTGGTGCTCTAGGCCAGAGCGGTCGGCCGCATTCTAGCTGTGTTATGGAGTCGCTGCCATCCGATTCCATTCATTCCCTATATGTCGTGGCTTTGGCTCGAGATTTCTCTCAGTGTTCTTCGTGGACGGGGAAGGACATTGAAGTCTCAGCCATGGACGCAGCAGGGGCCTCGCAAGCATACTGCCACATCCAGCGCACTACGCCCACAAACTATGCGGAGAAAAGACAGATGGTGGAAGCGTTGAGGACACGACAATTTGCAGAAGAAAGCCGGAAGGAAAGCTGTGGGGTAGGAAGGCGCTAGTAGGTGTGGACATGTTGATGCCACAAAGGCGTGCTCGGGCTGTCGCAGCTGATAGGCTTGATTCCGCAACACAAACCCATCGTGGAACGGCCAGACATCGCTTGCCCAGGCAGCAACCCAGCTGGCCTTCACCGGTCCCGTGCCAAACGCCCGCCCGCTCAGATTGGGCCATAGCCACGGGGCCACCGTGGAAGAGATGCCGAGCAGTCCTGTTAGACCTCTGCTGCCCTGCGTACCTGTTACATGTACATTCATTCAGAGCAATGCATGTCAGTGTGCTGCAGGGCGGTTTTCGGCCTGCATGTGCTTGTTGTCTGCAGTGATTTTTTAGGGCTCAGCGCCGATTCGCTTGAGATGCGAATAGAAGATGCCGGACGAGAAACCGAGCCGTTTGTCCTTCAGCACCTCGCCAGATATGTGCTGCCCCCGGCCTGCTGCACACGGCCGAGACTGCGAGCCTGAAGCTGCAGCGTCGACACCTTGCTCGTCAGAGTCGTTGTGGCATCGTCTCGTCGTGTGATCATCTCGGCGTCCTCCTCCTCCTCCTCCTCCTCCTCCTCCTCTGCCTGCTTCTCCTCGTTTTCGTCGTGATTGCAGTGATGGTACTCGTAGGACCAAAGCTGTTCGACCATTGTTGCCGAGGCATGTTTTCGATCACGGGCGTGTTTAGTGCAGGCCTTGTCTTTGCCAGGCGGGAGGCAAAAGGATACTTGCTCTTCTTGGAGGAGACGGAGGAGGATAAAGGAGGAGGAGGAGGAGGAGGAGGAGGCGGACGTGAATCATGGCGACAACGCCAAGAAGAACAAATTACTTTCAGTGCTAGCCGAGGTGGCATTCAGAAGCATACGCCCCGCCTTTCTTTTTCAAAGCACCTGCAGAAGAGCCCAGGCATATCCTCGACATACGACGACAGTCCATTCGGTCTGCCGGAAAGCCCATGGACGTCTACTCCAGGCAGTTTATCGAACGAGCCGCTTTCGAAGACAGTGGCCCGGATGATAGTCATGCCTGTGTTCAAGTGGATGCATAAGTGCTGTATTTCGTAGTCACATCGTACTGGTCCAAACAAAGCTCGCTTGCTTCAAGGTCTTTCTCGTCCGTCATGGTGAGGCCGACTCGATTCCGTGAGCACAGACTTCAAGAAGTTCGATGGATCAAGAAGTATCATCGACCTTCGTCGCGGATGACGCCAAATGAAGTAAGCTGGACTACTGGAGTGTGTTAGGAGTTGAAGGTCTGTGCTTGCCGGAGTCATTTCGCACGAGTAGTTAGTAATGTATAATTCTGCGACTAGCATCACTTTGCCGATTCAAAAACCTGTTCGTACGTCGTTCAGACATGCCCGCAAGACGAAAGGAAGCCCTGTCCAATCACTGTATATTAAACATCCGTTCCCTGCCCCATGTGTACGAGGCTTTGCACAATGTCGCAGAAAAGTCTGCTCTGCGACTTGCCTGCCAAGGGTGCCAGTGCATGCCAGTGTGCAAATTGAGGGATACGGGGTCTACACAGCTCAATCTGGGCGGTTTTAGTTAGCAGAACCCTTGTCCATTTTGGGTGATAATACCACCAGTCAACCCATTAGACGATTATTCCTATACTCCCCCCTACACCTCACCAACTATATCACCACTACTACCCCATTGCCAATAATGCCAATACCAGTATAGGAATAACCGATTACCTCATCCATATAAGAGGATTATTCCTGTGCTCCCCCCTACATCTCAATAACTATATCATCACTACCGCTTCCCCATGAACACCTTCTGTATAGGAATAACCGATTACTTGATCCATAATCCCAAAGGTGGCATTATCACGCAGAGCGGGCGCAGGTTCCCTCATTCATGGTCATTAGACGTAGGGCTAATGGTCGCAATCAGAACCATATAATCCAAAGCCTCTGAGAAATCCTGCTCTGCGGCTGTACAGCCCGCAGTAGGGAGTCTCTCGCAGTGGTTGTGTGGTCACGAGAGCAACGACATCACCATTATTGAGGAGCCAGCCACCGCTTCGTTTGCTGATGTTTGCAGTTGACATGAGGTGCCATGTGTTGTACATTTGCACTGCTGTCGAACCGCTTGTTGTGCCGCAGCTGAATGTACATGTATCGGTGCTCGTGTTCCCTCAGTCCTCAGACTCGAAATTCGACAATGGCCGGCTTGCCATCTAACGAGGCCCCCTCGAGCCGCAGAAGCAAGCCGGCCGATCTTGTCTTTTGCTTGGACTTTCTGGACCTTTACAAGGACTTCCAAGATGACAACGGCATCTTTGACGAAGACCGAGTAGCTAAGTCCAGTCTGTGTGTCAGAAGGGGGGGGCTGCACTGGTATGTGCAGCACCACCTGGAAGGAAGCAGGTATGTGCTTCGAACAGACAAGACCGGTAAAGGTGATATCAATTGGAAGTACATCGACATCGATATGCTGGCCATGCAACGTGACGTTGGGGTAACCTTCAGGACACGAGAGTTCGTCTCAGGGGCGGGCCCCACTATCAAGCAGTTGAAAGACAACGGGAAAGCGCATGAGGGGGGCTACAACCTCTTTGGCAAGAACTGTGGTGACTATGCAGGTACCCAGTTTGATCATGGTTACTGGGGCCATGCAACCATGAAGCACACAATGGAATGGCGACCCAAGGACTTGCTAGCATGGTTTCCCCCTTTGCCGTCGGGCAGGATCTGAAAAGAGATGCCGGCACACCAGTTCACGTCGTCTGCCTCTGGCTTGGCCGTCGTGCTGGGCTTGTAAGTGAGGGACCATGGCTATGAGTGCTGTATTGCGTGGCACCGTCTTGATCTTGTACATTTCTCGAGTCGTGAAAGTGACTCCGCGACGGGCCTGCGCGTTGTTTGACAATTCGAGAAGTGTTAAAAAACGCTCTGCGAGTTTTTCGGAAGCAAGCCACAAACCTCACTCCTAACACTCTCCCCTGCCACTCACCTCGCGAGGAGTCCGACTTCTTGACCTACAACACTGAGCGCCTCAAGCCGATCCTGTCCTACCACTTCCAGTGATTTGGGTGGTTTGTGGGTTTCGGTTTTCGTTTATTGCAGCCGAAAACCCTTGAAGCCACTAAGATTTCTTTATAAATAAAAACACGTAGAGCATTGAAACAAACAAGAGCAAGAACACAGCAATACAGCCCCAAAATCTTACTCAATCCAAGTCATTAGTTTTAAGGTAGTCTTCGGAGATGTTGGGAATATTTCGTGTCTTGACGCGTTGTTCTTTTGGTTTATACGGAAATCTTGCGTTCAGAAACTTTTGCCGTGTGGGGTGGGGTGTAGTAGGGAGTATAGGAATATTCCTCTTATATGGATGAGGTAATCGGTTATTCCTATACTGGTATTGGCATTATTGGCAATGGGGTAGTAGTGGTGATATAGTTGGTGAGGTGTAGGGGGGAGTATAGGAATAATCGTCTAATGGGTTGACTGGTGGTATTATTACACGAAATGGGCAAGGGTTCTGCTAACTGTTTTCGCCTCTGAGTGTTTGGTGCATTGCAGGCTCCTACATGGGAACTTTCTATGTTCTACCGTGGTTTACGGTCTCAGGTTTTTACATGTTATGTTGATGGCTTGACTTGTTTTCGTTTGCTCTTCTTGCATGTCGCTCAAGCACTCTCGCAGTAATTGGACCTCTTCGCCTGCATCTGTGCCGGCCCTGAGCGAGTGTGCGAGTAGAAAGGGAGGGTTCAACCGAGCTACAGGTGCAGGCAACCTTTTCAACGTGTAGAGCGAGGCTTCGATGTGTTCGGGATCCCGCGTCAGACGGCTTACTGTATGAGCTGCGAGCCGAGGGGCAGCTGTGAAACGATCTGGCAACGGCTCACTCTAACTTCGGTTCGTGCGCCAGCTTTTGCGCGCTTTTGCTGAGGCAACAGGCACTCGCCGACAACAGCAAGACCAATGACGAGGCCTTGCATCGAGAGGCCATGGAGCCAGCCGGCCAGCAATTTCTGCGGGTCTCGGCGTCGGGTGGGTGTGATGGTATGGGCGGCCAGCACATCAGGTAGTGTAGGCAAGTGTTTCAGGTCGCGGACAGCTTTTGACCTATTCAACCTACGTAGCCGTTTCTGCTGTCATGGGGCGTGGGATTCTTGACCAACTCTTGAAGCTGAGAAGCTCCAGAATGTCATGTCAGGCCTAGAACCCGGTTGAGATGTTTTCCAGTCTAGACCTTCTTCTTTTCATGGCGACGGCATGAGGCGTGATTTGAAGCTGCCCAGGATCGCGCGAAAGTCCGCATTGAGCGACGAAGGTTTGAAAGATGCCCCGTTGCTTTCCTGCAAGCAGCTGCAGCCCACGGGCCGATTCTCGCAGGGCAGGCTCCCCTTCTTCTTCTTCTTCGCTTCTCGACTGGTGCTCGCCTGCTCGACATTTCTCGTGATGCTGGCGGGAAGCACAACGTTCCGCTGCAACCGAGGTTGTCCGCGAAAGGCAAGGAACAGGCCGTTTCCACAGTCCCTTTGTCGAGCCATAGTTGATCATCGACGCAGCCGACAGTTGCATCTGACTCGCTATCCGTCTTGACATCCAACATAGAGTTCTTTGCATTTCTTGGGGATCGCCTGTCACGAAGGTTCTCACGGTGTGTAGCTGGGATCTAAGGCGGCAACTATCATGAAGATGTTGCTAGACGATGCCGATTTAAAGCCGCCGGAAGCCATCTTCGTGTCACCTCTGCAACGTGCTCTACAGACAGCAGCGGTCATGCGACTGGGCTTGCAATCGGCTGCTAGATGACGCTCTTCGCCTCGCTCTCGGGACTCGCATGCCACAGCTTTAGGATTCTTTCACTGGCCCGGAAGCCCTAAAAACATCGGTGGTATTCGGTAGTGGTAGCCACAACAGACTGCGGAAAGCAATGCTAGTCTTGTGGCGGAGGTTCCCCAACCACAGCCGCGTCCATGTCCGCAACCTCCTTCGCGAGCGATGCACCGGTTTTCCATGCGATGAGAGGAAGCGGGGTTTGAAGTGTGGACCAAACTGAACCCACAGACGTGAGGACGAGTAGCTGGAACAGTGAGGTCTGCGCGACAAGCACGAAATCATCATGGTTCTTCAGTCAGTCTCCGTTGGCAGGAGTGAGGGCTGGGACTTGGCGGGGCGGAAGACCTTCAGCTACATGCACCTCAGCGGCATTCTGGGCTCATGTGCTCGGCCAATTCTCAAAGAACAAGCCAAGCTGCTCGGCGAGAAAGCATTGGACAGACTGACAGACAAGGCACCCGCGAGACGACTTGTGCATAGATGGCATAGATGGGGCCTACTCGGGTTCAAGTTCAGTCGCCAGGAGCTTCGACGAAGACGTGGAAGATACGGACATCATCTGTGACCTCGACGATGCCGAGGCGCGATGGATCTGCCGGAACTCCAGTGAACAGGTCGTCCTTGCAGAGACGAATGGCCCCTTTGCGTCTTTGGGTTCGGAGTGGCACCAAGCCAAGGTCAATGCGCCATTTCGCCGGTACAAGACCTGGCCCTTGATCGAGGAGAAGCCACTCGGCCAACTGTTGTGCAGAGTGCCGCGCCAGTTTTGAATTAGACGCCTTCGTGTAACCAGTTCCTCTGTTGTACAGTAGCACTTTGTGCGATGGGTGTCCGAGCTTTTAGCAAAGTTGCATATGTCGTGCAGAAGCCAGCCATGTTTCCCCTAAGGGCAGCACTGTACCACGCAGTCGGCGGTATCAACTTGTAAGCGATGCGACACCGAGGCCCATGCTGCGAAAGCGCACTGCCGGACTCGGGTGACCAGGCTATAGATTCTGTACATGTGCAAAGGCGCAGATCGCAGATTCGGCCGCATGCATGCCGGCCATCGTAGTAGTGGCTGCGCTTGGAGGAAGGAGAATGCGCAGGAGAGGTCAGACGACTAGTGCTTCCGGACAGCCTAAAAGTCTTTGCGAGTGTGCACAGTCACATACGTGCATTCTGGCCGATTTCACACAAATCTCGGGTTCGTCCGCTGATTGTTGTACGAATTGGGGAGCTGTGAATTGAGACGCCTCTGGCACGATGAACTAGGTTTGAATGCTGCCGAAAGCCAACGCCTCATCCTGCCTCGCAGCAAAGGAAGTTGCTGCAGGACGCGAGTGCGGAGAGCGTGTGCTTGGTCACTCACAAGGCCCCAGTAGATGTGCGTGGTTGTGTTTGTGTGGACAAAGGCTGTTGCACTTCTTCGTTTCATTTTTGTCCGGAGTTGCGGAACAATGCGGTCGTGCCAGCATCGAAACAATCCGGGGAAGAAGATATTACAGCAATGACCTGGAATGCTAAACCGCAAATGTCGTCCCATCTTTTATGCAGGCATTGCAGAGTTCTGTCTGGCTTGCCCAAGTAGGATGCTGAAGTGGTACATGCCCTTTGCGGACGCAGGCATGCATACTTCTCTATGCGGTGTATTTGTTTACCCACTTGCATCACCGCATGTTTGTGTGTCCATGCGTCTGTTTGTGTTTGTGTATCTTTTACATCGAGGCATTCATCCACGAAACATCCATCTATCTTTTGATGGGTTTTGATCGTTGCGGGTATGCTGGCGACCAGGCTTTCCTGCGTGAGTTGGAGCGCGGGCCCTTCAACCGACCGACAGCCTCGGAGTTCAGTCGCTTGGGCGTTGCAGCTAAGGCCGCCAGAGCTTGTGCCGTGACAGTGCGGCAGTGTAGGACAGTAGGGGCTGAATAAACACACCAGCACTCGGACGTTGGAGGAGAGCAGTTTCAAAAGAACGGCAGTCAAGATCATGCGAAACCGTTGCTGCTAAGCGTACTGAAGTCGGTGCCGCATGCACGACCGACCGCTTTTCTGGAGAAGTTGATGTCGTGCATACATAAACCGTATTTGTCTGCCTGCGGTCTTGTGCCTGAGCCACACATCATTACACAGACATGTGGTAAAGGAAGCGTATCTGGCCCAGTCCGAGTTGTGAGACCGTCACAATATGCGCATGTATATCGCATGTCGATATACAGACACACACACACACACATATATATATATATATATACACACATGTAGTTAATGTAGTTATATGTAGCATGTATGATGCTTATCATATGCAGCAAAAGAGACAACATGTTCAGTACACATGTGATGGACAAGCAGATGTCAGATAAGTTAACAGACATTTCCACTTCCAAAGACACAACTGTGGACCTTCACACTGCATTAGATTGAAAGCAGTGTCTTGGTGAGGTATACATCCGATATCACTGGCCCGGGGGGGCGGGGCATTGAAACCGTGGATGAACCGACAGATGCTAGACGAGCCGCGCCCAACTTCGGCTGATGGAGTTGGTCATCAGGATGGGGCCATGCATGCCAGCCGCCAGCCCATGCCAGCCCTGGACCTCGAAGATACCTGCAAGTCCATCCTCTGTCAATTCCACCTTCGCAAACGCTGAACCAAGGTAACTGTGAGGTGCGAGTCTACGACGTCCTCATCTCCGACGGGGCTTCTCGGCTGCAGCCCGCTTGATTTCTGTTGCCCAGTCACTAAGGTTCCTGATAATTCAGGCACTCTGTTCATGGCGCCATGTTACAGTTCAAGATTTTGGTTACCCTTGGTGGCCCGTGCCCTAAGGACATCGTTCGTGCAGACTTGCGACGCGCAGTCTAATTAAGCCTCAGGCCCATTTCGTCTAGGGAGCTGCTTTCCAAGCTGCATGCTGAAGGTTTCAATTATGAAGGGCTGTGGCCGCAGAGTTGATTCGCTTCCGATCACTCACAGGGTGGTAGCTTAAATCAGTTCAAGTCTTTGGACAGCAGCTCAGAGATGGGGCGAGTGGCCCGAAACACCCTGGACCGGTTTGATATAGGACGCTGCAAGACGCAACAGCCATTTCCACCAGGCGCTCTTGGCATTGGAAATGATGCCGAAGCCTGAAGCCGCCTCTGCAAGACTTGGTAGCGAAAGGGCAGCCAAAAGGGGTTTGAAAGTATCACCGCCCCATACCGCTTATCAGCTTTTCAGCTCCTTGCTGTGTGGATCATCGGGCCCCGAATCGTCCTAGAAGCATCTCAAGCCCGGACAGCTGTTCAAGTCGCCCGGAGCACCTTCCTCTGAGGCTGCTGCTGATGGAGCTCGGAAATCCGTTTCTTTTCCGTTTGATTCTGAGCATAAGAGGGCCCAGTCGAAGCCAGGTTTGGAGGATTTGGAGCTTGAGTCTGAGCTTGAGCCTCAGCCAGATAGCAGTGCCAGCGGATGAGGCGTCAGCATGTTTTCCCGGACGCATGCTCTGCTTTCGCAGATGGCAGTGGAGCATTTGCAGGGCACCAGAAGCAGAGCTTAAATACAAAGAAGAGCAGTGAGATGCAGAGTGTAGGGTAGGTGTGGCCCCTTGTGGGTCAGTGTGCCCTGGCTTTGGTTCTTCTCGTTTCCATACAGAGGACTTCCCATGGCTGCAGCTACAATTTAAGCCCTTGATCCTGTGGCAGCCTCGAATGTTTATATTGGTCGACTTCGTTGACCTGAGAGACCTCCCAGTATGCCAGAGAGGGCTGTGCGATAGACTGCGCATTGTCGCCATTCAGTGGAATGTCTTTCTGGCTGCAGGGCGCCAGTAGCATGTAATCTTGAGCATGTGTTGGTGCTGGGTTCGCTTCCCCTGCGTGGGACTTGCAAAGTTTCCCACCAGGGCACATGCATTTCAGGGGTCCGTAGTTAAGCTTAATCTTTGAACGGCCTTAAAATAGTTTTAGAGGGACGGCATCGTCGGCAGGCCTTGTTCAGTGGCCGATGCAACAAGACGCCACCATCTCCATTCGGCAAGTTTGTTCACGGTCATTAGAAGCTCTTGTTGGCAGTGTTCGACTCCTTGTTGCACTCTCTGGCTTCAACTCAGCACTGTCAGCGCTTGATTAGGGAAACAGAGAGATGGACTTGTGGCAGCATTTGGTGGCCGAACATCATTAGAGCACAAGTTGAGACTGTAGCACGTGATTGCATTCGGCTGCTGAAGCGCTCGCATGTCGCATGTCATCAAACAATCCCATGGAGTCCGGAAAAGTTTTGAAACGCTTTGAGCTACGTGCTGAAGCATTGAGCTTTGATGTAAACAGACCTCACCGGATGCTGTAGTGAGTTCTATAGCACCAGCCCGGTAGGTGTGACGGCAGCACCCTTTGAATGGATCTCATGTGGGCTGAAATCCCTTACAGCCGCGATCAGTGTACGAGCTGTCTGGTGGCCGCTTTGAGAATCCTCCCCCGCATCGGGACACCCGGTCCCGTGGGTATCCTGGGTCAGGCCACAACGGCCACCCCAGAAGTGGCGAGAGTCGTTTTTGGACTTCGTCTGATACGGAAGGAGGATGGCGCCCACGGCACACACATCTGCACGGCAAAAACAACTTAATGCAGGGGAGCACAGGAGTTGTAGCGCTGAAAACAGACTCCTGTTGCTCCGGAGATCAAGATAGCAGTCCTTTCATTTTTGCTTTGATGGCCGCTGCTCAGTTCGACCAGCTGTAGCGCCGAGACTTCTGAGATCAAGCCAAGGAAACTGCAGCGGCATTTCCGTTGCTGAGAGGCCGAACTTAGCTGCATATCGTCAGAGCATCAGCTCCTGGATCCGGTGTTCGCCTTTTTATGGGGAAGCGGAATGGGGGAGTCTGTGGTGAACAACGCCTGGATTGAAGCTTCACGCATCCTCAAAGACTTCCGATGTTCACGCTGCATCTGCCCCTTTCCGACGAAGGCTTATGGCCCGGAGTTATTGAAGCTTTGTGGAAAGCGCCTGGCGCTAAAAGCCTTCAGGCTTTCTTGCTGTGGTTGTATAGTGAAGACTAATCTACATCGCATGAGATCTTTCGGCCGGGTAGTGCCGCGCGCTATGGTACCTACCTCGCGTGGTCGACCAAACAAGCACAGCCTCCGTTGGTTTGCTCCGAGACTGGTGTGCCAGAACATAAACTGAGGGAAGGCGGGAAAATTCCGTAATTGGACACTGGATGGCCCCAGTCAGGGGTTCTTTTGAGGCCCCGTGGCCTCGAGGATGTCAGCGCTTGAGAGGAGGCGTCAGTGTTGGCGAAAGGTGGAATCGGATGTTGTAGGTGCTAGTGACTAGGGAGACCTCAAGCAACAAAACCTGAACCAGCATCATCTTTTCAAGCACTGCCCTTCGGTTCCGACATTCACGACGGCACTGTGAGACATGGTGAAGGAAGGACCATATATCCGGCTTGTATGGTCCCGCCCCATGTTTCTGTCTGACTGAATTCTACCCAAAATTCCATCTCCTTCGTAGCAGAAGCGTTGCCTGAGGAGACATTGGCAAGCACGGCGCTGGTTCATCGTTTCCTGGTACTTGAAGGCTTGTAGGGCTGAAAAAAGCACAGGTCTGGAGCTCAAGTGCTAGTCATCATTGAATGCAGCAGATCAGAAGAGAAGCAGCGTAAACGAGAAGTTGTAATGACCGCACACGCGGTTTCGATCACAACTCGTTTGTATGCTATGTGCTGTGGCCAAGAAGGTGTCATTCGTGCCAGTCGGGGCACTTGCGCCAAGACGGCGAACCCAGCATTGAGGGAGTGAAGGAAGTAAGCTCTGCATTCTGTTGCCCCAACCATATCCAGTGGGAGTGTTGCACTAAGTGTGTCTGGACCTTCCTTCATTCCGTTCCCCGGTGGCATGATGCTCGCATTTTCGCCCTGACGTAGAAGCTAAATGTGTGCATGCCCCGTCGTAGAGTCGTAGAGAGAACTAAGCCAGAACCGCTTTGGTTTGGAGTTGTTGGGTTGTGGAATGTTGTGGAACTGTTCCTGCTGCTCTACATGGGGACTGCACCTCCGACGAGAAGGGGCGTACAACAGACCCCGGTGCTACCCGGACTCCTGTGACGGTGAGAGTTCCCACCATGCTCGGAGGTCCTCTGAGAGGGCGTCGCATCACCCAGGATCTACAGAAAAAAGCGTCCTAAAGGTCTGAGGTGACTGTCGGGGACGGCTCGGAGCAAGGATAAAAGGCAATGCAGCACAGCATGCCCTTACACACTCGGATTGCAGGACTGGGACGGTTTTAATTACGATGTCCAGCCGAGCCGCTCCCAGGCATTTTACAAAGCCGATGACCCCGGGATCCCGCTCGGGTCTGCGTGGAGGCATTGAGTGTCTTCCCTCCTTGGCAGTCCGGGCGGATGTTTGGGATCTGGGGCTGGGCGCTTTAAACCGCCAAGCCCAGGGCCCCTTCTGGGGCCCTGGGCCCTGCAGCGCAGGTGGGACAGGCCTTTGAGAAAGGCTTGTGCGAAGCCTGCTTAACTGACGTCAGTGACTTGGAAAGAGGCCGTGGCTGTGCAGCAGGCTTGAGAAGATCTCGGAGAACCCGGCTTGACTAGGGCTTGAAATCATGTTCTTGATGCACTTTGCAACGTCTTTCGCACGTGCCCGGCACCTTTGAACGCCATCTTGGCCTGTCCCCGACCAGTTTTGTGTGTATAAAGACAAGTTGGGAGCCCGGAGCACCAAGAGATGACAGATTTCCAAGATGTTGCGTTGCCGACCTGACTTAGACATATCCCGTGAAATCCAGTCTCGACCCCCGCGCACTTCGCACACCCAGTTTCTGCAGCAACCATATGAAGTAAGCGAGAGATGTTGATCCGAGCCTCCCTGCTGCAACCGAAGAATGCACCAGAGGAAGTGTAGCTGTGGGCCACGAACTGTAGCAGTATAGCGGGAAGCTTCCTCATATCTCTGGTGCTCTTGGTATGCTCCGCCTGCAGACGAAAAGCGCATACAAAAAGCCGGGATTCTCCTTGGGGCTCCCTCCCGGGTTCAGCTCGGTCTCAAGAGGCTATGCGGAAGTGTTGTTTTGGCTGTGCATCCCTGCTGGCCCGAGCCCACGCGTTCGGTTTCATGTTTATGAACCGTGACCGAAGCATCACCATTATGGAATCTTTCCCTCTTGTAGGAATGGTAGCTCTCTCAAGAGACAGAGGTTGGGGCTCCTGCTTTACGTGGACATGTGACCGGGGCAGCGGCAGCAGGCGGGGCGACAGAGAAACAGGATGCTACACACATCTGGCTCAGAAACAGAAAGCAACAGTTTCCTTTGTGGGCAGGTCCTGAGCGACGGAGGGATTCTGGCTGGCCCCACGCTGAGCTTGAGCTTTGTCGGCAGACTCGCGGTTCCAAACTTATGCTCCAACTCATGCGCTTCACGTGGCACAGCGCCTCTGGGATCAACCCGACTTGCTCTGAGGCTGGTTGCTGGCGGTCTTGTCGGCATGCTGGCCTTGGACTTGGGGGCCCCAGAAGGGGGCAGTTTGGGCTCGGCCGTTGAGCTCCGAAGCCCAGGCCGTGTCGACACGTAGCGAGGAGCTCGGCGAGAGAACCTCGGGAGCTGTTTACCTTTTAAAGCGTCCTTTAAAACCGCTACTGCCGCTCAGGGCGCGGAGGCTCCACTCGGGCTGCGACGGCTGCACCCACAGTTCAGGCTGGGACCCGAGACTGAGGAAGCCCTGGCTTCTGCGTGGTTGCTCCACCATTCCACCTCGAGGCTATCGACGTGGAGGACTTGTCGAAAGAGGAGGCCACCGGGCAGCGAGACTTGGAGTGCTTAGGCTTCGGTAGTTTAGCAATCCAGCACCAGCGAGCCATGATGAGGCCAAGGTTGAGACAAAGCTGCCCTTTGCAACTCGGCACTGTCTGGAGACGTCAGTTGCTTGTCCGGAGAGCCTCCAACGGTGGCACACGTTTGAGTCATCTCCCTCCCTCATTGTGGTTGTCGAGAATCTCGACCTTGCGCAGAAGAGCCGAGCTTCCACAATGCCAGGCATGCCCCGTGTGCCAGCGTCCCATGGACAAGAGTGTGGCCGGTGGAGCGGTGCGGTGGCCTCGGTGGGCTCGGTGGCACCAGTTCACTTGAGCTGATCACTTTTGGGTGCGGGCTTTTCTCCCAGGTGTCCATGTGGCGAGCTGGGTTTCCCCCGTGCTTCTGGCGGCTTCCTGGCGCCTCGGCAAATCGAGCGCTGGGAGATGCTCCTCAGAGGTCTGTCAGGGGCAACCTCTCTGCGAAAACGTAGCGCAGTTCTGTACGAGCATGCGAGTAGATTGGGACCACTGGCGGCAGGGTCAGCAAATCGGTCTGGGCTCCTCTGGGTTTCCGAAGGGTCCAGCAGCTGCCTCGAGGATCTCACCATCGCCTCGGCGAAGACGGCTGAGGACTGGGCTGTATGCCTTGGGGTTTTGATCTCGGACGTCAGACGCCATGATCAGCTGCAGGAGGTGCTCAACGCCAAGGCGCTCCCAGCTGTGCTTGACAGCCTGTTTGCAGATTCCAGCAGTAGTGCCTGCAGTTCTGCAGAAGTCTGGAGTTGTTGGGTGTGCTCACACGGATTATCCTTCATCTCGGAGCAAGACAACTTTCAAGTTGGAAGGGGCATGGACGCACTGTTGGCTCAAGCCCCAAAGTCTGGGGCAGTGACAGTGGTATCAGTAGTAGATGCTGCAATACATGAGCATGAACGTCTTGGTCAGTGCAAGTAAACCCAGCGACAAGAAGAGCACCAAAAGCGTCAAGAATCACAGCAACGAAGTAGCAGAAGAACAAAACGCAATGGGGCACTGGGATCCGTCGTGATAGAGATGGCGGCCGAGGCGCCGGAGGAGGCACCGCCCGCAGTCGGCGGGGTCCCAGCTCAGAACCGTTCGCACATGGGACGGAGACGAATAGCCTTCGGCCCGAACTTGAACAAGCTCTCCGTTTTTCCAAGCAACCATGTGTCAACAACCAGGTACAAGCTTTGGACAATCATTCCGCTGAACTTGTTCGAACAGTTTCACCGTATAGCTAACGTTTGGTTCCTCATCGTGTCCATCTTGCAAATGTTGCCTTACAAGATCTCGCCGACGACTTCTTGGGCAACTTTGGTGCCTTTGTGTATCGTGCTCATCGCAACTTTCTGCAAGGATGCTTACGAGGACTTCAAGAGATGGAGGGATGACCGCAGAGTCAACCAGCAGCTGTGTTCCGTGTTCACTCCCCATGTGAACAACCAGACACGAGACTCCCGAGACAACTTCAAAGAGATCGAGTGGTCTCAGGTGCAGGTGGGCATGGACGAAACAAGGGACATCACGATCCAGAGCGAGTCCCTGACAGACTCGAAGAGCACGTAGCCGAAAGAACGACAAAGAGCAAGCATACCCAACTCGGCGCTACTTTGCCGAACCAGATCATGCAGTACAGCACAAGAGCTATCTCTCACCACAAGTGCAACAACAACAACAATCCAGCCAACACTTTCGTGTATGGCCACTGGCGCCAACTCTTTGTAGAATCCATAACTAAGGAAGCCGGATTAAACATAGTCCTGTTTCGCCGCGCAGTTGTGGACAGGTTGGATCCTTTGTCAAACTTTATCGAGATCAACCGGTCCCGGCAGACATGCTTCTCGTCTACTCCTATCCAGGCCTCGTCGCATGCGTTGACACAGCGCAACTGGATGGGGAGTCTTCCTTAAAGTTGAAGCAGTGCGTAGACGAAACACATCACATGGTGAAAAACACTTTGCTTCGAAGCGTGGAGGGGCACATGGAAGCCGACCTGCCCAATGAGCTTGTTGGGCGCTTCGATGGCTGTCTCTACCTAAAAGGCTTTCCCCGAGGAGTGCCAGTGGGCTTGAAGAACCTACTACTGCGAGGGTCGACCATCAGGAACACCAACTATGTCATTGGTCTCGTGGTGTACACAGGCAACGACACAAAAGTGGTGAGGAATTCCAGCCGGTCGATATCGACGAAGCGTTCGCAGGTGGAGATTATGTCCAACAAGCTGCTGTTTATTGTCTTCTTGCTGCTTTTCCTGATATCTATCGGCTGTGCAGTTGCAAGAGAGAATTTGCTCGGGGACGCTGCTGGGTTTCAGAATTTGCGCTGGGTGTGGGATGGATCGGCAGAGAATGGGGATACTGCACAAGATAGCCCCTACCTCGCCATTCTGACCTTTCTCATCGGCTACAACAACCTGATCCCCATCAGCTTGTACATGACAACAGACGTGGTCCGCGCGATTCAAGCCTTCCTTATGGAGAGGGACGAAAGCATGCACTATGCCCAGGGCGGCTCTTACTGCACAGTTCGGACCTCTGCTTTATGCGAAGATCTTGGAACAGTAGATTTCGTTCTGACTGACAAGACCGGGACTTTGACACAGAACAAGATGTGCTTCAAAGCATGCTATGTAGATGGCCAGACATATGGCTACTGGACAAATGGGCTAGATGACACCAGTGATGGAGGAGGGAGCGTTACAATGCAGGAGAGCTATGGATACCCGAGTGACCAGATCGAGAAGATCCCAACATGCAGCATATGCCGGCCCCTGAACCCTTCATTGTGGGGAATTCCTAGTGATGAGGATCCTCATTGGAGTTACAGTCTGGAATCTTCTGTTCACAACTTCTTCTTGTGCCTCGCCACCTGCCACACCGCGATGCCGGAGAAGACGAACCATATCACCTTCTCCCCGAGTAGCAAGCGCAATTCAAATTTGGAGACCTTGACCGACATCGAGTATGTGATGCAGAACGACCCAGGCATGAGGGGACTCAGCCAGCAGGAGGTTCGAGCACGTATGGAGCTACTTCTTGAGGCCAACCAGACTCAATTTCGCAGCCAATCCCCGGACGAAGAAGCGTTACTGGCAATGGCACGCGACTTCGGCTTCTACTTCAAGAAGCGGCAGGGCAACAAGGTCACAGTCAACATCCGCGGGCAGGATGTGCACTACACTGTGATCATGTGCAATGAGTTCTCGTCCGAGCGGAAGCGGATGTCTGTTCTCGTGCGTCAGTGCACAGAGGACGGTGTTATGCCTCAGACGTCGCAGGCAATGGCCAGTAGCATTTTGCTTGGCAATGCTGGTGTCATGTCCATGGACAACCTGCCACCGGTGTCCGAGGGAAATTACATCCTTTTTGCCAAGGGCGCAGACTCTGTGATGCTGGACCGGATGCGCCAGCAAGACCCAAAGCGAGCGACACCGGCGGTTATGGCTGACTTCGAGGGGTTGGACGACATGACGCATGCGCTCTCCTTGGATCCAGATAAGTCCAATGAAGAGTACAAGAGAGACAGAGAGGGCCCTAGCCCAAGCGGGGGCCCTAGCGGCCCTAGCAGCCCCAAGAGCGACAGAGGCAAAACTCGGAATGCTCGCATGGCCATGGCTCTGGCGGTTGGCTCCCACGGCTCCGAAGGAAAGCTTCGAGGTCCCAAATTGCCGTCTCCATGCTCCTCGGCTGGCCTCTCCGCGCGATCTGTGGTGGCAGAACCGCCGGTGCCCAGCGGTGCGCCGGCGATGCTGGAGACAGAGGATCATTCGAAGCTATCCAAATTGGAGCCAACACGAAGTGCTGGGCTCATGAGTTGGGCTTCGCGAAACGGTCCTGGAAACACATATGATTCCGGCGAAATGGACGAGAGCCAGCGCAAGAAGAAGCTCCGTGTTGCAAGGGAGCAAGTTCGACACTTCTCCATGCATGGATTGCGGACACTGGTTTGCGGACAAAGGGTGCTGCCCGATGCAGAAGCTGAGGCTTACATCAAGCGTTGGCAGGGTGCACGGACCTCCTTCTTCAATAGGGATGAGCTGATGAATCGAGTCATGGACGACATGGAGCGTGACTTCGACATGCTAGGCGTCACGGCCGTGGAAGACAAGATTCAGTTCGGGGTGCCAGAGACGGTTCAGATGTTGCTGGACGGTGGTATCCGCGTTTGGATGTTGACGGGCGACTGCGTAGAGACAGCCGTAAACATTGCTAGCATCTGTCGCCTCATCGAGCAGCATTCGCAACTCTATTACTTGACCTGTGAGGAGGGCTCTGCCCGCGAGCATGACTCCTCGAGTGCCTTAGAGCTAGAAGAAAGGCTAAGGTACATCCAGGAGGAGATCTTGAATGAATTGAGGCACGCCCACGGTGGAGGTTTTCACTACAGCCTTGTCCTGAACGGCCCAGCGCTCTATGCCATCCTGCAAGCACCAGACACACTCCTTCACAAGCTCTTCGTCACAGTGGCTTGCAACTCCTGCTCTGTGATTGCCTGTCGCTTATCTCCAGCGCAGAAAGCTGCTCTTGTAGAGCTTATCAAGAAAGATGTGCCTGGAAATCCCTTGACCTTGGCCGTGGGCGATGGCGGCAACGACGTGAGCATGATTCAGAAGGCGCATGTTGGAGTTGGAATCGCTGGGGCCGAGGGACGTGAAGCCGTGAATGCCGCGGATTTCGCCATCGGACAATTCCGTTTCTTGAGGTCACTCCTCTTCGTGCATGGGCGGAGCAACATCCGACGGATTGGCATGGTAATCGGCTATTCGTTCTACAAAAACTTCCTCCTTGTTATCACCATGGCTTGCTACGCTCCCTTCACAGGCTTTAGTGGGACCACATTCTATGATCCATACCTGATCATGATGTACAATGTGGTCTTCACGAACCTCCCCATCTTCATCGTGGGTGCGTTGGACGTGGATGTCTATGCGCCTGCAGCCCTAACACTTCCGAAGCTATACCTGTACGGTGTGAACAAGGTCTACTTCAACTACCGGATGCTGGTTGCCTGGCTGCTGCGAGGAACCATCCATGCCTTGGTGAACTTCTTCGTGGCTTGCGTTTTCTTGGGAGGTGGTTCTGGGGCCGCTGGGCCTTTATCCGACTACTTGTCCCTCGGAGCATGGTCGTATTGGAGTTGCGTGGTGGTCGCCAATGCCACACTCCTGCTGCACACGCAAGTCTGGATGGACTGGCAACTGCTCATCTCTCTGGCCTCCGTGATATTCTTCCCTCCGATCTTGTTGATTTATTCCTGGCCCATCATGGCTAACATCGTCAACCCAACTTTCGTCGAGGTAGGGGGGCAGCTTTTCTATTCATTGCCTGGATGGCTAAGCCTTCTGCTCGTCTTAGCTTTGTCCGTGCTGGTAGAATTGGCCCTGGATGCGTGGCAGCGGATCAACAAGCCAGACCTCTTGAAACGAACGCAGGAATTCCAGCGCACGAAGACATATGCAGGTGAGGGGCAGGAGTCTTTGCTACAATCGACATTCCGAGGCACGCAAGTGGTGACCGACATGAGCCTGTCCCCTGTCGTTCCAGGTCACCGCCAGTCTCCTGCCTCCCCAGTCTCGCCGTCGTCGCCAACAGGTGCGACACATACGACCCGGGATGAGCTTCTTTTTGCAGCGAACCTGAAGATGGAGAGAATGTTTCCAGCTGCCCTGGTGAACTCGATTCCATGGAGTTACAAGCGAAACAACTACAATCAAGGTGACTTCAAAGCTGAGGCTGTGGAGCTGAAGGAGTTCACAAAGCATGCAAGGCATCCGCCTACCAAGAAGCCTGGTCTACAGTTGATCATGGAGCGTCATCGCCGAGAGGACGAACTTGCTCCAGACCCCACCGCCTGCTGTGGTAAGCGAGCGAAGGAATGGCAGAGGATCATCAGTCAGATGCAGTGGTGTCAGATAAGTTTGATGTCCGACGTGCTGGGCAACAAGGCATCCCAGGAGGATCGAGATCCGGCCAGTAATGGAACACTCGCTGAGCGTCTCTCGAAGGTCACAGGCATGCAGCCCGAACTGTTAGATTTGGATCAAATTGATGAGCGCAAGCACAGTGCAAGCGCCACCACAACTGGCCACCCAATGGAACACAAGGCGCAGTCCCGGTTCAATGTGAAGTACACAACCGAGTTTGTGTACAACATTTTCACATTGAAGTTCAGATCCAGCTTGCACGAACAGGCCTTCTGTCAGATGTTTGACGAAGCCAGCCGCAATCAATTCTTCGTGTCTGCTCGTGTCCTCACCGGTCTCTTGGTTGGCTTTCAAGTTGTCAAGCTGTTGGCTTTTGTGCTTGCACCGACAGACTTCTCAGAAGTGGTCCTGGGTCTCGGGAGCATTGCCGGTTTCGTGGTCGGATGCGAGGCGTTGCTGCTTCCGCTGCGCTTTGAAAGAATCAGTGCTTTCCATGCGAGTTACCTGACCGTTTGCTGCTGTCTGCTGATCGTGCTGAAGCATGTCATCGAATTCTTGTACGGCATTCCCAGCTACGTGTCGGATGCGATTATGCCTTTGCTCTTTTGTGCCGGTGCACGAATGCGCTTCCCGCAAGCCATCGGGGTACTATTTCTCCACATGCTGCTCTTGATCATTTGGGCCAACTTATTCCTAAACGACCGAACGTGCACAGTGGGAGATGGCATGACCCAAGTCAACGTGTGCAACGATGAAGGACGCCTCCTGGTCGAGTATTCGACCATCCAGTTTGGTTTGGTTGCATTGGTCAGTGCCTACATGTATCTGTCGGAGCGGTTTGCTCGGCACAGCTTCGCATGGGACGATCGTATTGGCAGGGCAAGAAACTCCGACCGCGATCTTCTCAAAGGAATGTATCCCGAAGATGTGGTGGAAGCGGTTCGGGAGAGCTTTCTCAGCAACCAGCAGCAGATCAATGTAGCAGAGCAGAAAGTCTCCAGCACCAAGACCATCTTCCAAGAACGCGGCATAGTGACCGTAGTCTTCATCGACATATACGCTTTCGAAAAGATCGTAGCACAGCTGGCGCCCAATGAATTAGTGGAGCTGCTTGATCGCGTTTTCACGCAGATGAACAACATCTGCGAGGAACATTCAATTCACAAAATCGAGACGGTCGGGAAAACTTTTGTGGCAGCGGGCATGCTAGACTTGAAGAAGAAGTCTGCTCGAAACACTGTCCAGATGAAAGCTTTCTTGTGTGTCGAGGCTGCAAGTGCAGTTCTGAGGCTCTTCACTAGGTGCACGACTGGAATGGAGCAGATGGAGAAGCTATCCCTAAAGATTGGCATCAACACGGGCCAGGTGATCTCAGGCGTGGTCGGCTCGCAGAAGCCACAATTTGCCCTGTTCGGTGACACCGTGAACACCGCATCGCGGATGATGAGTACAGGGATGGTGGATCACATCCATGTGTCTGCAAGCACATACGAGCATGTTAAGGACGAGCAGCAATACTCTTGGTTGGCGAGGAAGACCACAGTGAAACTTGGTTCATCTAAATCTTTGTTCGAGTGTGAGCGTCAAATCGTCAAATACTTGGGTGAAAAGTAGAGCTTGAGACTTACAGGGTGAAATAAGACATGCCCAAGCAAGAAGTGAGCGTGTCATGTTGCGAGTGTCCAAGGAAAGGGAAAGGTGAGATGGACACCTACCTCTTGCAGCATGAAGGGGCTCGAAGGAGGCAAGTCTCTGCCGGTGCCACCTCTCATCTCAATCGGGCCAAGTCTGCAGTCCGAGAGGGCAGCATGGTGAACGTGGGTCCGGAGGTCTTGCTGACCACGGAAGACACGAGAACTTTCTGCTCGATGTTTTCTCGGGCGAGGCTCATAGAGGCCATCCATAACTTCGTCTCCTTTTGCGTGCGTGCATATGATCTTGACTGTCTAAAGACGAATCAAGAGAGCTCGCTGCTGGCATCTCTGATGCTCTTTTGGTGCATCTTCTGCTTGGAATCCTTGTACATCTGGATTGGTGACACAGGCGATCGTGCTGCAAATCTCCAGCTCTTCTTCAACATCCGTGTCCCCTTTGCGGCGCTGTTGTTTGTGATCATCGTGGTCGCATCTTTCGTGACCTTGGGGCAAGGTTGTGGGCGCACGCCACAGAGCGTAGCTGCAAAAGAGAAGAAGGAGCGTGATGATTCTGAAAACAGGGCAGACGTGAGTGAGGCAGATGGCACCGGCGGTACCGGCGTGGAAGCTGTGTCGGATCGGGATGATGAGGAGGAGGAACGCATGAACCCAGAAGCACAAAGACTGAGATGGCCGAGCGAAGTCTACTACTTTGGTATTGCAGTAGTGCTTATCGGTGCTGGATATATTTGTGCCGTCACGTCGTCTCTCTACGGTCTTGCCGACGGGCGATTGGAGGAAGTCAGCTACTGGATCTACTTTGAGTCGATGTTCTACCTCTCAGCCATGATGCACTTGAATGTTTTGCGTGCGACCACTGCTGCTTTTGCTTGTGGATTGGCGGTTGTCCTGCCGGCCACGGTGCTTGGTGCAATGGCTGACTTCCCTTCCGGGCTCATCTACCCTTTTTCTGCATTTATCCTGCAGGTGCGCGTTATCGCGAGTTTGAAGTGGTACCAGCTGAAGAGCCTGGAAGGATTGAAGATGGTTGAGAAGGAGCACAAAGAATGCTACTCACTGCTAAATTCCCTCCTGCCTCAGGAGGTGCTGGAGTCAATGCAGTCGGACAACTTGCAGCTGGCATACACCTACAACGACATGACGCTTCTCTTTGCCGACATTGTGGGCTTCACGAAGTATTGCGCCACGCATCAGGCAAATGAAGCCGTTAGACTCGTCACACACCTCTTTGCAAGATTCGATAACTGCTGTAAACTCCTCGGAGCATACAAAGTGTGCACTATCGGTGATGCATACCTGGCCGTGAATGAGCCGAAGACGGTTCATGAGGACAAGGTCCTCGGGGCCAACCAGCTCCTCCATTTGGCCATGTCCATGCTCCGGGTCATCGTGTCCGTTCGAAACGAGGTTCAGCACGAAGGCCTTGACATGCGAATCGGCTTGCACCATGGTCAGTTTGTGGCTGGCGTAATCGGCAGCAACCAGCTTCGCTTCGACATCTGGGGTGAGGATTGCCTCATTGGCAACCAAATGGAATCAGAGGGTGAGCCTGGGCGCATTTGTTGCAGCGCGACTTTTGTGGAGGTGATCCGTAATAATTTTCAGCAGTTCCACTTCACGGAGCACAAAGTCATCGCTTGCTCCGGAACGAAACGAACCATGCAGAGTTACTTGCTCGACGAGCCTCACGGCATTGGCACCGGCAAGGTTCCCAGCTCGCCGGGCGGGAAGCTGCCCCGGAACAGTGAGCGCAAGAGCAAGCGCTTCCGGTGAATGCGTGTTCCAGTGTAGTGTAGAAGTGTAGAAGTAAGTGGCGAGCTTCTAGAGCTTGATTTGAAGCTTCCTGGATCCCAAGATTTGTTTACTCGTAGCATCCGGCTTGCTTCCTTGCATTGTCAAGAGCCAGGGTTCAATTTACTCGAACCCCAACCACGGCAGACATCATCCCGGTCCCTAGCACAGCTCCCCATGCCGCTGAAAGGCAAGCCATGCTCTCTGCAGCTAGCGCAGACATGGTCTCCAGTAGGAGACGCACACTCACTTTTTGGGGCACCTGCGAAGCAGAAGCCTTACACTCCTCAAAGACGTAGAGACAGGTTCACAGTACAGTACAGCGTGTTTCTGGAAAACCGAAATTGAAGAGGTGATGTCGATGTCAGGGAGAGCACGGGCTTTGATTGTGGTGCTGGTGGGGTCTTTGAGAAAATTTGAGTCTGTGACCGAGCCGAGGGCAATTCAGTATATTTCAGTTTGACTCGTTTGACCTTCTCCTGAACAGCTGCTTGGTGTCAATAGTTCATCTTTCGAAGAAGCAGGAGGGCCAGTAGCGATCATCGCATGGTGGCGAGACTATCAACTGGAAGCTGCGACAGCAGTAGCCGCAGTAGCGGCAGTTTTAGTGGTACTTGTTGTTGGTCTCGTGCGCATTGTCATGCCGGCCAGTCTTGAGGCTGCTGTGCTCAATCCTCCCATGCCCCTGTTTGTGCACACATGGCATTGCTTGCATTGCCAGCGAATCTTGGAAATCCCAAGTAGTTTTCGAGGTGTCTTAAGTCTCGTCTCCAGGCTTTCCCCTTATCCCTGAGATGCATGAGGTGGGTGAAGGTGACAGAATCTGTCTCGGCTGCCACTGTGCAGGCGCCACCGCAGGCCGTGGAGAAGGAGGAGGAACCGTCGTTGCTTAAGCGTGTTGCTGAGAGTGTTGAGGTGGTTTGCCATGCTTGGCATCAGGGCTCTATGGTCCTCCGTGAAGGGCATGCGACAGCAGAGGTGTTTGGAGTTTGGATTTGGAGTGCTCCCGTGCAAAAGGGAGTGATAGCACCGTGCAAGATGGCCCATACCATAGTTGGGGAATCGCAGCCGGCCGCTGTGGTCTTGGTGAATCTGGCTGGCTGCGTTAGTCAATCCATGCACTGCCGGATGGCCCGGTCAGAGAGTCTCTGCAACATGTTTCCGCCGCCACTCGAGGCGCCTCCCCTTCGTAGAGCAGACGGATGCCATCGCCGGCGCGCCACTTCCTCGGAGGAGTTGCAGGGCTACGGCTACATCTACGGTGTAAGGGTGAGAAACCGACGCAGGTCGGGACTTCTTGTCGAGGATCGACCGTCTGCCGATAGTCGCACTGGGAGTAGAACCTCTTTGGGAGTAGAACCTCTTGATCAGGAAAGCTTGCTGCTGTGGAGGAAGCACGTTGCACCGAAAAGCTGGGACTTCGAAGCGTGGAGACCTTCAACCTGCTGAGGTTGGGCCTTCCGCAGAGCGAGGAGGTCGAGAAACTGGGCGCCTTGTCTCGTCGTTAGACTCGTGCCCAGTCATGGAACACCCTGAAAAACCGAGTTCGCTGCCCCGGTCTCATGCACTGCGGAAAGCTGCGCCGCATCCCAGCCCGGCCCAGGAAGAGAGCTCCTGAAGGAGCCCCAGCGCTTGCCAGGAGCCCAGAGCTTTCACATCTAAGTGAAGCTGAAGGGGGCAAAACTCGAAAAAAGAGGAGGAGGAGAGGAGGGGCGTGTATACAATCTTGTAGAAAAAGGCGGCAGCCGAGAGCCGAGGCTGGGAGGCCCTCTGCAGCCCGTTGGCACCTCGACCTTCCAGAGCCCGCCAGAGCCCCAGCCAGGCCCCAACCAGGCCCCAAGAACTCCAAGCTTCTTTTTTGGGGGATCTCCAGGTCTTCATGGTCAGGTTTCCTGGTTTCCTGTTTGAAATTCATGGAAGCCACGGACATGGCCCCTGCCTTGAAAGCTCCAGTGCCCGGGGACCCCAGGCTGGTATCCTTTGCCTACGAGCGTGGCTGGCGCAGGAGCTTTGCTAGCCGGGGCTCTCGGGTTTGTGGCTTCGGTGCCGTAACACACGAAGAGCTACAGAAGCTCGAGTTTGCGGTTGAAGCCACAGAATCCCCAACTGTCAACAGTCCCAGGTTCAGGCTTCCCCGGGCCAGACGAGGAGTTTCGCCTCGCAGCATGGCGAGGGCAAAAGCTCGGAGCGAGACATTCTGAGTTGGGGAGTTCTTCGATACAGCGATGCGTGGAGCTGCTGGTTAAGAGTTAAGGGCCATTTACTTTGCACACCTTGTCTCAGGTCACCTTAGCACGACCCACAGGGTTGTATTCTAGCATTTCAAGAAGCCACGGAGTCGTGAGAGGAGGGCTCCAAAGCAAAAGTCCGAGCCCGGTCCCCGCATAACTGAGGCCCAAGACTTCCTGCGCGAGGGCACCGGCCTGCTCGGGGACCTTTTTGCTCCAAAGCTCCGCCTTCGCTCAAGAATGGCTTTGGCTATAAAAGACAAAAAAGACCCCCCAAAAAATGGCAGTCGACTCACACTTACTCGTAGAGAGCCCTGCTGCATTTACAGAGGATGGGCACTTACGTTTCAGGGCCTTCACATGGGTCTTTGGGGCACTGGGAGACAGCCTGAGCCTGAGCGCAGGACACGCTGCTAGATGCATCCTGCGGGTCGGGCCTCTTCAGCAGGAGCGGCAAAATTTTCAGATGCGCTTGCAGTAGGGCGGGCCAGGGCGGGGCTGGAGTTGACTTCAGTGCATGAGGCTGCCAACCGCCTGAATGCATTGGGTGGCAGCTGACCGTGGGCTGGCAGCTCCGACTTAATGTAGCCAAGGTGGCACGACCGTTGCCGGCTAGAAGCCTGCACCGGCTGCAGGCCCGCAGCGGTCAGAGGCCGGTTTGGCTGCATCAGCACCCGGAGGCAACACCGGCCTGATGTAGCCAAATTGACTTTGACCGCTGCAGGAAACTACAGGCTGCACCCGAGACCGTGCAGCCGGTGTAAGCTGACCGGCAGGCGGTTGTCAATATCAAGGCTAGGCAGAAGGAAGATTTGGGCTGCCAGCCCATGCCTTGCAGCAGACCCATGAAACATATGACATGTCAGGATGCCATGTTTGAGTCAGGGGAGGTATCAACGTCGCATGCGACCGATGTACAGGAGCGTATCTCAGACTGCGTTTGCCAGGCGGTTTGCTGCGTCCGGGGACTATTCCACTGCGACTCGGATGCACTCCTACGGTCGAGGGCCTCTTACACAGTTTTTTGTATCTTGAAGCTGAGTCGCCGGCTAGCAATCCTGCAGACGTTGCTCGCACCGTGCAGTGCCAGTCGCGAGAGCAGGCTTCATCCCTCGGTCGCTCTCCCTGTGAAGGTCATTGCCCTGGATTTCAGCGAGTCGATGCTTCGACAGGCGTGGTGGCTGCTACTGCTACGAGTCCATATCGCGGAACTGTTTTGAGTGGATCTCGTGTCTGAGAGCTCTTTCATCCTGCTGGGCGACGCCTTTGCTGGCAGGTGGATGATTTCGCCAGGAAGGAGATCGGACCCGACTATGTCCATTGCCTAAGCTATCGGACCGTGGCAGGATGGGCTCTCGCTAAACCGATCGGGGCATGTGAAGCTCGACCCAGGCACAGGGTGGCGAGGGCAAGACTGCTCTCCAGCTGGTCCGGGCGGACATCGCCGGGCACTCTGAACCATCTGCAGTGATACTCCTCAGATGTCCAGCCTTCCATGGCATTGAGCTGCTTTTGCTAGTCACACAACCTGAGAGACTGAAGTGCACTGGGAGTCCAGAGCCATCAGGTCCAACTTCGCCCTCACACACTGATGAATGACTGTCTGGCTGATGAAATTGCACGGAGATGGCTTTTCTCACCCCTACGAAGAGCACCGGCTAAGGCTCGCCTGCCCTTCGAGTCCGGCTCTCTTGGAGGGGTTCACGCAGGTGGCGCCCTCGAAATCTTCAAATGGTAGCCACATGTAGACCTCGTGAAGTGCGGAGCAGCAGAGCCATCGAGCCATAATTACAGGAAGCTAAGCGGCCAAGCATTTCTTGACCTGCACGTCCCGTCGAGTGGAAGGTGCTGCCATTCACTGCTGGTGCCACCCCTGGTCGTCATTCGTGAAGAGAGCTGCGGGTGCGCGTCCTCCACTGAGGCCAAACCCGGAGCTTGCCGTCGCCGAAGTCTCCCGAGTCTTAAGGCTTGGTTGCAGATCGCATCGAGTTCCCGACTCTCCCGATCCCAACGAAACGAGCCAAACCGCAAACCGGGGCTTGTGCCGCCCCCGGGCCCTGGTGGCACCCGCGCAGGCCTGGTGGCGTCTTCGTGCTGACGACCTTCATGCCCCGAGGCCCGCTGCGCTCGCTGGGAAGCCCGGAGGTGAGAAGGGAGAGGGAATGAGAGGGAATCTTTTCCAGCTGTTTAATTACGTGTGTTTCGTTTCTCCAGTGTCGGGTCGTTTTGCGGAGATCACGGATTCCCGGGATGGAGTTGTAGGATCCTGGGACTTCGTCGGTGTGAGGGTGCGTTCCACTTGTTAAAACACGGCCTCGAGCCAATTTGCTCTGCTCCAAGCGCTGAGAAACTCCAGATATCACGCGCTTTACACCAAGTGAGTTCGGGAAGTACATTGCGGTACTTGGATTGACCGAGGATGGGTACCAATCGAAACCCCTATAAGTTCTGGACAGAGGAGGAGTTGCGTTCGCATGGAGCTTAGGGCCTGACATTGAGGTTTTGTGCTTGAGAATGTGTGGACTCCGTGCTCCTGCTCTGCACCTGAGGCTCACTAGCCGCTGTGGCCTTTCAGACTTCAAGGCGATTATCAAGGATCCAGCCTTCATCATGGCCTTTGCCTCAAAGGGTTGGGGCAATGCGGAGGGCCTCAAGGAAATCATTTGGGAACGAGGTGCGTGTCAAGAAGCCCGCGCCGTCGCCTGCAGAGTCTGCATGAGGGCGCATTCACGAACCTCGTCTCACGCGAAAGGCGCACTTTCCCGAAACGGAGCACAAACACTGGTGACAAGACAGTGGACAAAGCTTTCTTGCTCCGGTTGCAGTTGGTGGCGCCTGAAGCACCTCGTCAGGCTGAGGGAGCATCCCTTCGATTGAGGGAAACTCCATCGCAGTGCCTCCGTTTGTTTTCCTTTTCCGCCCTGGGGTGGATGCGAGGCTTTGCCACTTTCGAAGCCTTGCGAGCTCGTCAGTCAAGAGCTTGAAGCCCTCTTGAAGCCCTGAGCCTCTCCTCCAACCCGCGCCTGCGCTGCCGTCCGGATGTCCATGCTTCGACCGCCAGGTTTCAATGTCTTGTGCATGACAAGGAAGACTAAGGGTAAATTGCCCTCTCCTTCGACTACTGTACGCACTCCGGTATCCCACCTAGACTGCCACAGTAACTTGCAAAGGATCGGGGTTTGTCGGTATGTCGAGAGACGAGAAGGAGTCCGTCGACGTAATTTTCGAGGCTTCCCGGGCCTACAGTGCTCGTAGCTAGGAAGGGTGGCGGGTAGTGCTTCCCTGTGCTGGATTTTCGCAGCTCCTGCTCGAGGAGGTCCTTGCTACAGACTTGTCCTAGTGTGAGGTGACAAGCAGATATCCCGACGCTTCCTGGTATCCATGTCCGCAGTCAACGAGAGAAGCCTCGGAACTCTTCAGAGAGAGAGAGAGAGAGATCCACCTGAAAGAACCTCCTTGGTCTCTAAGTGTGCCGGAGCAGCTCAGAACACCTGCGTACAGTGGCCGCGGCGGAAGGAACACGGATCCGGCCTGCTTTGACGATTTCTTGCACGGGAGCTTTCTGACGTACCGCCAGAGTACAGGAGGCAGACTCGAGGGCTTGAAGCCGTGTGGCTCTGGAGAGGTCTGCCCTGGCAAGCCAAAGCTCGAAGGAGCCAAGGAGCCCACCGTGTGATTCCATTTTTTCCCTAGGACAGCCGGCGCCGCCATAGACAGCAGTTTAGAGGCTTAGTTCCTCCATGTGAGCACAAGTTCTCAAGAAAGGAGGAGGCCTGGTGTTGTGTGTGTGTGGGTTTCTACAAGCACTTTGATCTTTTGGTGTTCGGGTGCCTAGGTAGCAGGCCGTCGGTGACTTGTGTCTTCGGTTCACTTACTCTTTGCCTGGGCTTGATGTGCTGCCCGAACAGATGGTGACTTCTCCAATCGACAAGGTGGGTGCAGATGTAGATGCTTCTGGACCCCTGCAGAGGCAAGGAGTTGGAGGCGCCGGAGGACGCAGTCGACGGACGCGCCGCTTCGATGCCTCTGCAGGAGTCGTTGCCTCTTTGAACGTGGGCCCTTGCAAGGCTTTTCGGTTAAAGGGGCCAGAGCCGGTAGGCTTATGAGAGGCGGCGGTTTTGCACCTCCTGGTCCCAGCTACTCCAAGTGCTGAAAGCGCCCTCTCGGGTCGGAAGAGGACTCCGAGCTGGAGGATGCCATCCATGGCAGCGACCTTGCAGAGAAAGCAGCAAGCGGACCTTAGGCATGTGCCTGTCTGCGATGCCCCCGATGCGGTTCTTGAGGCTTGGATCTTTATGCCTGTCGGCAGTACCTCAAGCAGCTTCAGGTGGAGAAGTCCCTTCGCCCTTAGCCCAGCTATAGGCCGCTCTGTCACTGAGACAGACCGTGACTTTGCGGCTTTAGGTCGGGAGAAGCTGGAGCGCCTGGAGGAGAGGCTCAAGGCAGGCGGAGATGTGCCGTTCCCGAATCATGTTCGACACAGCATCACGGCGACCAGAAACACGTCAGCATCGGAAGTAGACCCGAGCCGGCTCAAAGCCGGTGGCTGTCAGACCACGAACCAAGAGCTCTCCAGCCGCCAAGTCGAAGCTGAGAAGCGCCGGCAGCTTGGAGGGCTCCCAGACGGGGTCCATGCATATCCATGCTCTCTCCGAACCTTCGCCCACTTGGCCCAGGCAAACTCGAATTCTTCGCAGAGCAGGAGATCAATCGGCGCCGATCCGACAGGTCCTGCCGGGGAATCGCAGCTTTCTAACACGTGAGGACACACCTGTAACATCCTTCCTGTAGTGCCGATCCGACCCAGAGAGTTGCGAGAGCGTAAGCTCGGAAGGTCCCAGGTGGGGTTTCGACTTCCGAAGGCCTCAAGTCCCAACGTGTCCCTAACATTGCCCAGTGGCAGGCGGTTGAAGCCGGATGCAGGCATCTCAGAAGGGGAAGCATGGCAGTGCCAACCAGACGCAGCGTGGTACGGTGTTGACGATGCCCCCCCAAACTCAGCGCCTTCTTTCCCGAAGCTCCAAGCAAGAAGGTCCTGAGCCTCCATGGCGATCCGCATGACGAAATGGCGCAGGCAGTCCTCCTTCCAGCAGACAGGCTGCAGAACTCAGAATACAAAATAGGTCAAGAGTGTAGATCATACCCGTGCCAAGGGCGGTCATTCGATTCTTTTTCGCAGTGCGACTAGTGTCTTCGAAGTAGTGGCAACATTGGCCAGAGCAGCAGCAGTCGACCACAGTCACATCCAGCTAAAGCAAGAATCCGAGGAAGCTCGACAGCAAGTGTCCCATAATGGAGCCTCTTTTGACAAATTTTGAACATTCAACTTGGTCACGGCGGAATTGTAAACATTGCAGATGCCAGGAATTGGTAGTGACTAAGCAAGCCATCGAAGTCAATGCATGAAGCTGCAAAGAATCACAACTTGCAAGGCCCCCCTAGCCTGGCAACCAGAAGTTCATCATGATGACGCTGGTCATAAACACCAACCCAAGATATCCCAACTAAAATGCACATAGCACTTCTTGTATATAGTGAGGGTACGAGAGCGGTGAGGCAGTCCAATTCCCGAGAGCACTGAGTACTGTAGCTGGCCTTATAATGGTTATGATAGTGCACTGCCATTCAAACAATCAAGAGCAAGAACCCGACCACCAGGGAGACCGTCAAATGCCAAGATGGCGATGTTGAACTCGTCCAGAGAGACGTCCGCAACGTCTCGTTCAGCAGCAGGTGCACGAGCAACGGCGAGCCAGCGCACGGAACTTCATGGAAAGAGAGCTGCAGACAGAGGCATGCAAGTTTTCGTGAATGGCCAACCTCGTAAGCGTGGGATCCAGATGTTTCCGGCAGCCCCTTCTTTGTTGCATGTTCCTGCACACGCACACCCATGCACCCTCTCCAGATGTCCAAGCAGCAGCGCGTCGAGCGCACCAAGCCGAGCGCTGAAGGGCTCGGCTTGCCGGGATGCATTCGGGCGCGGGCAGTTAAGACTTAGGAAGCCAAATCCGTACGACCAGTGGGCCAAGGGTATCCAAAACAAAGCTGCTTAGTTGAGCAGCATTGCACTGAAGACTGGCTGCTATCTTTGGTCAAGGTTTGGCTTCAAGGAATACGAGGGGGCACGCCTCATGGTCTTCAAGCCGGGCTCTGACTGCTACCAGATAGTCTGGTCAGACTGTCAGACCACCGCCACCATCACCACAAGCTGTAGGCCAGAAGAAGACATGGAAGAGGAACGTGCCACCCTCAGCCATCCCCTACATGTGTGAGTTTGCAATACCTTGTGTGCGGACGCTGACCTCCAAGGGAGCCTTCGGGACACAGTGCTGGTCACCTATGCCGTCCCCCATGCCGAGACGCGGAAGAACCTGACCTACCGCATTGTGGGGCCCCAAGTGCCGCATCCTTTCAGGATCTTCCAGCCCTGCCAGGCCTCGGGCCAGGCATTCAAAGACAAATTCAAAGAGTCAAGAAAGGATGGGAGCTCGTCCGGGCGTAGTCCCCACAATTCCCCCACACCTCAGACTCTGACGTTGACACCGAGCCTACTCTTGACGGCCCAAGGCCAGGGACACCAGCATCAAAAGTCTGAAGGACGATGCCTGCGCGCCATGTGCTGAGCTAGTAAAGCTGACACCAGCGCTTGCAGTTGCATCCGACTGGCACTTTCTGTCGAACTCTGAGCTATGTGTCAGTGGGTCACCTGCAGCAATTCAGAGCTCAAAGCCTCGTCGCTCACATCTCCGGCTTTCTTACGCCAACCCTCCGCCATGCAGATCTTCGTGAAGACCCTGATGCTCAGCTGCTATAGCTGCCGCTACGAAGCCAATTGCGGGGGTGCTTTGAGAGCTGAGCGCCCCAGTACACACCTAGATTGTTGCCGAACGACAGGGTTTGTCCCACAAGCCCGCTCCAGGATTGTAGCGGCTCGAATCCAAGATCCAGACCCGAGAAGTCTGCAGAAGGACTGCTCCCACACTCAGGACTGGCAAGACCATCACCCTGGATGTCGAGGTCTTCCGCATGCCCGAGATGAAAGCTAGATCCAGTCACACTCGATGTCTGGGCAGGCCTCGGACACCATTGACAACGTGAAGGCCAGGTACCCAGCAGTTCACTGTCGGCCGAGCGGCAAAACACCAGCAACAAATTCTTGAAGGCCAAGATTCAGGACAAGGAAGGCGCGCTGCTGCAGTCTCGGGTGCCAGATTTTCGGGTCCTCAGCTGCTGCATCAGCACGGATATGTTGAAGTGGTTTTGGCAGCATTGGTAAGCCCAGACGCTGCAAAAAGCCGGCAGCATGAGCAAGACAAAGCAAGATGCAAAGCGTTCATGATTCCCGGCGGTCCGACTTGGCCACCGTCACCCGTTCCATCTGAAACAGCTCAGCTCCGGCAACTCCAGGTCGCAGGCTCCGGGCCAAACCAACGAGCATGACATAGAAGTCCTGACCGGTCAAAGCAAACAAAACTCACACCTTGCTTCCGAATACCTGCGGAAACTTCCTGCCAGGCATTCCTCCAGATCAGCAGCGCCTGATCTTCGCCGGCAAGCAGCTGGAGGTCCGAGAAGCTGCAGTTTCTCGAAGTCAGAAGAATCGTCTCAATGCTTCAGTCACCGAAGGGGTAGTTATAGGGAGACGGATCTGAATCCATCACTTCGGCGTCTTCTTGGTCACGGGATTTCGTTTTCGATTTGCTCAAAGAACCGGGTGTTTTGGACATGTTTGGAGTGTGCGTTCGCAGCTGTTCGGTGTCTTTGCCTCGCCCTCGAAG
This sequence comes from Symbiodinium sp. CCMP2592, assembly GCA_905221615.1. Taxonomy (NCBI): domain Eukaryota; class Dinophyceae; order Suessiales; family Symbiodiniaceae; genus Symbiodinium; species Symbiodinium sp. CCMP2592. The sequence continues at coordinate 115,139 of CAJNDT010005290.1, read as the reverse complement.
TGATCCCTGGAGCGCGGGAACAGAGACCGCAGCGCAGTAACAAGCAGTAGGCTGCAGTTTGGGTCTTCCCTTGGCAAAATTTTAGACGCTTTTCTTATTCGCCCCTTCTCTCCAATAGGATGGCCGCACGCTCTCGGACTACAACATCCAGAAGGCAATTCTTAGCGGGTCCTTGTGCCTGTCGCACTTCTTGAGCATGACTGCCTGCTCCTGTCACTCAGGAATCTACTCTCCACTTGGTCCTTCGCCTCCGTGGTGGTCATTGCCAGGCATGCAGTGCTTCGGGGTTCGTGTTTTGTGAAGGCTCGAGGGCCACCTGAAAGGGAGAACGACCGGTTCTGATTGATGATGTTTTCCTGTGTGGGGCTACCCTGTGTTTCGAGAAAGACACATGGTCTTCCAAGTCTTCGTGGGATACTCTTGCTGGATTGGGAGTATCGGAGTTGTCTCAGTTGCTGCTGGATCTTCTCCTTCGCAGGAGTCGTGTATGTAAATTTTGCAGGACGGCGGTTGATGTTTTCCAGGTGCCATGTGGCATCTTCGACGACCCCAAGCTCGTGGCGGACGTGAACGAGGCTGTGGCGACCATCAAGAAGGCCGGTCGTGGCTCAGAATGGCGATGGCGCAGCGAAGCAACGAAAAGTCTCCATGTGTTCAGAGGCGATGGTGCAGATCGGCGAGCTCTCGGCTTCGATGACTCCTCTCAACATCAACCAGATGACCCGTTGGGTCAACACCAAGGAGGACGGACTCCGACTTCGCACTTCTGTAGACATCTAAAGATATTGGGGCATTCCTGGTCCGTGGTGTTTTCCGTGCCCGCTTCACGCGACGAGGGACTGCAGTGATACCGGGGCCGAAGCCGAAGGAGCATGCCGGCAAGATCATTTCGCTGATGTCGGAGTACTGCCTCTGCCAGCGCATCAAGCCCGTGAGCGACCCCAAGACGCCTTTCTCCAGCGAGGCGGGAGCTGTAAGGCTGTGAGGACGATGAAGTGTGTTCCGGTGTTCTGAAGTCAGTTGTGAGAGAGCAAAGCCTGTTACAGTTGCGCTGGCTGTTAGGCAGTCAGCTGGTCCCAAATCGGAAACACAAGTGCATCGAACGGAGCAGCGTGGATACTGGTCCCAGGCTGACTTCATTGCAGCACTCCAGGCACACCACCAGGCTGGTGCGGCAGATTTGGCAAAGCAGTCGACACGTAGGTCTGATTTGCAACAGAAGGTCATGCTCGCGGCCGTGAAGTGCAAGCAGAACGTCGACCCGGCACTGGCTGATTCTTTGGCCGGAGCCGTGGCTGAGATGAGCAAGATGTACCTCAAGTGAGGGCCCTGCCCACAAGGGGCAACGGAGGTGCTGGGGGTGGAGTTTTGCTTGCATTTCAAGTCGGCCTTGCTCTTGCTCGGCCCTGGAAAGCATAGACTTCTGCCTGCAGCCATGAGCCTCTGACGGCTCAGACGAGGGTCATGGTTTTAACCCTAAACCACACAGGCGACGCAGCAAAAAAAGGGAAAGGGTGCGTTTTGCGCGTCTGTCTCTGGTTGCTTTGCCTCATCTCGGCTCCTCGCTTCCCTCCTCTCTGCCAAGGTACTGGGGTCTTTCGGAGGTGGAGTTCGTCCTAAAGACAGTGAGCAACGCAAAGCCCTGTGATACGATGAAGCCGCTGACTCAGAGACCTCAGAGCGTCCTAGAGAGTCCAAGACTGCTACGAGTCGAGCGCCCGGATTTAACGCACCTAAGCTGATTCTGGCGTTTGGCGACCTGACACGTCGTGTATATGTGTGTGCGGGGTTACTTGGCTAGAGAAGAACCAGATGACTTTGCAAAGCATGTTTGACGTCAAGCATGTGGATATTGGTGAACAGACTCGGCATCCACCTTGCCATTGTCTTTGCAACTGCAGGGTGGTCGATGCCTTCCGCAAGGACGAGGAGGCACATTTCGTGCTCGTGCAGAAAGCACCGACCGCAGCTCAGGGTCATCTGTTTCGGGCTTGCAACAAGATTAGGTTCTCGGGTTAGTCTCGGCTAACGGCTAAGAAGACCTTGAACAATCGGCGTACAGTAGCCTGCAGGGCAGACAGGAAGGAAGGCAGGAAGGAAGGCAGGAAGGAAGGTACAACAACAACAACAACAACAACAACTACTACTACTACGGCTGATAGACAAAATCCTGCATTACCCTAAGGACCCTACACTATGGGAATTATGGTATATTCCTTATTATGGGTAATGCAGGGTTTTGTCCATCTACCGTAGTACTACTACTACGACGGCTACTACTACGACGACTACTACTACTCCTCCTCCTCCTCCTCCTCCTACTACTACTACTACTATTACTACTACTGCTACTACTACTACTACTACTACTACTACTACTACTACTAGTACTACTACTACTACTACTACTACTACTACTACTACTACTACTACTACTACTACTACTGCTACTGCTACTGCTACTACTATTGCTATTACTACCACTATTACTATTACTATTACTATTACTAATACAATTACTATTACTATTACTATTACTATTACTATTACTATTATTATTGCTATTACTATTACTATTACTATTACTACTACTACTACTACTACTACTACTACTGCTGCTACTACTACTACTACTGCTACTGCTACTACTACTACTACTACACATGGAGAAAGTTTTTTTTGATTGGATCAAAGTTTTTTTTGATTGGTGAAAAAGTTTTTTTTTGATTTTCGCTGAAAGTGTTTTTTTGATTGAAAAAAAGTTTTTTTTTGATGGCTTTCCCCGCCAACCTCGCGCACCTCGTTCTGCACACGAACCATTCCCTCGCTCAGCCCAGGAAGAATATTTCTCTACTGGACAAGGAGTACATGGATATCATTCCGAAGACTGGTTCTGGCCTCGGCGCCGGCTGGAAGCTCCGTTGAGGCAGAGATCACAGCTTCTGAGATAGTACTCCAGGGCGAAGAGGGCAGCAGCTACGGCAGCAGCTGCAGGCCTGGGGCTTGAGAGTTCGCGTGTCTTACGCTAAGTAAGAGGGCAACGGCTCAACACTAGAGCTGCAAGAGAAGAGTGGCGTGGCGTTACATCTATGACATACATACGCACGTGTGTCTGACAGCAACCTGGGTAAAGGAACCTACTGCCTGGGGCTTCCCACGTAGTCACGTCGAACCTACTTCTGCAGACCTTGCCAGGCTTGTCCGAGTGTGAGTGTCAAAAAATACATTCTATCGGTAGAGGTACACATTCATATTCGCATTTCTGTTTCTACATACATACATCTGTAGCTTTTGAAGAGGCCCGAGGCTTCCCTTGCATGCCAGGAGCAGAGCGCCACCACCAGCGCTCTTTTGGCAGGGGCTGACGGTTCGTTGGCGGAGCAGATGGTCCTTCTGCCGGGCCTCTACCAGTGCGCCACAGGGGATTGAGAACCGAGATTTGCAGCGCCAAGTTGAGCAACTCGACCTCCGAACTGAGAACAGGCTCTGCTTTGGCACATGTGTGTCTCTGTGTGTGCGCAGGTTCATGACGCAGCGAGACAAGGACGTAAGGCAGCTCGCGGCCTCAGAAGAGGGGGCTTCCGGAGTCCGACGCATATGCAAAGTGCAAGAGTCCGCACGAGATGAAAGTCCAAACCTGGCCAACTCCTGCTGCAGTGGCGGGTCTGGGGTGGAAGCCATGCCGGGCCAGTCATGATTAGTGAATCCAGAGGCACTTGCAGCGGACAAAGCTACGAAGCTTGTGTGTCAGCATCCCAGAACGATGTGCATCCGACCGATTGGCCAGATCCTGGACGGGTCTTGTGAGCCAGTGCTTTGGCTTCTGGATGCTTTGGCTTTGGGTCGCGGGTGTGGGCCTCCTCCCGACAGGGGGCTGATCTGAATAAGGTCTACCTGGTTCTCGCCGTCCTCTCCGCTTCCAACGTGTACCTGCTGCGCCCGCCTGGTGAAGGTTTTTTCTGCACCAAGGGTGCAGGCCCCGGAAGTCGTTGCGAAGCCTCGCAGTGGTAGTTTGCTGACTTGGCCAACTTCGATCGAATGCCTTAAGGCATCTTGGAGCTACTGGCAGGAGCAGCGCAGGGAGAGGGGCAATTTTGGGCCGACCAGGGTCCGACCAGTGACCAGTGCTTATCACCCTTTGAACTTGATATGTCGAATATAACATAGTCTACATAGTTCGTCCAATACGTGCACGGGGTTGTAATGGTTTCTGAGGCCATGGTCAGGCTGACATTAAAGTGAGTAAACCTCGGAGGCCGTAGAAAAAAGACTCCGTTTTGACTCACGTGCAGGCGACGTCCATTCCAAGCCCCTGGCAGACATCCGGGACTCTCAAGACGTCTGGCAGTGGTTCGATGCCAAGTAGTGTGAGGTAGCGTCATGTACTTGCCAGCAAAGAATGCTCGGTGTTGGTGAATGCATCATGAAGCGTGAGGCTGGACACGACCCTGGTGGCTTGCTGCTTACTGTACCCCTCGTAGCTGTGCTTATCTCAAGATGTCTACGAGACACATCCATCAGAAGCCCGCAGCACAAGATGCAAGATACGAGAAGGTCGCTGCTGCTTCTGGGAGAAGGATACTTGGGTATAGAACCTGTTCAGCTGAGGCAGAGGTTCTCACTGATAATTCGACCTTGCGGAAGAGCAACTACCTCGTCGGCTACCTGCAGGTGGCACGGCAGTTTTGTCCGAGCTGAAGTGGTCCCTTCAATTTTGCTCACAGCTTCGGGCAGGAGGTGGTAGAACTAACTGACGTGTTGAACTTGCAGTCCTCGCCATTGGCCAAATGTCAATGGGAACTTGGCGCGGTGCCTTGTGTTTTGACCATCAGCCCGACTATGTGTCAGACCTCGAAAACCCAAACCTAAGCCAAGCGATCCAAGCGGCGAACACTGCCCAAGGCAGCTATTCAACACATTTTGTTGACGGCGTCGGCGTTGTATTCGTAAGCCCTAGTTGATGATGCCGTGGCTGCAGTCGTGCCCATGCATGGTGCCGCGGCCCGAAGTGCCAGGTACTTCAGCAACAGGTCGCTGCCCCCTCGGCGCTTCATTGTAGGGGCATCGAGGACTGCTCGGCTGGCTTGCAGCTTCGGAGACTGCTTTTGCCACCCCGCCCTGCCTTGGAGCCCTGCGATCTAAGTTGAATCTACTTGGAACCGCCCCACTTTCCGTGGACCCTACGTCCTTGCACGCACCACCCCTGAAGTACATGCCGTGCCGTACTGATCTTGGAACTTCAGCGATCTGGCAGCCTAGAGCACCCGCACCTTGCATCCTTGGCGAAAGGAGCCCGACAGCAGCCTTTCCTGTGCGGAGCCAAGCTTCTGCCTTCTTTCGAGTAGGCGGTCTGGAAAGTTTAGCAAGACCTCGGCGACAGGATTCAGAGCTTCAGTTCAACCAGGTCTGGTCCAGGCTCTGGCGGATACATCAGCATTTGAGTCCGGATGCATGTTGTGTTTAGTGCCACTGGGGCAGCCAGGTTTCGTGGCTTCGGGGGAGAGTCAAGCACCAGAAGTTTGTTTGTTGAACGGAACATCTTCTCACGTTTAGACAGATCGCTACAAAGAACAGCCAAAAACACCCCCTGACCCCTGGACCGGACTCGGATACTCAACCTCACTGTGCTAGCACTGAGGTGTGCACCTGAAGTTTGAGGAGACTAGTGTCCTCCTCTTGGCTTTGTGGCGCCTCGTAGGTAAGGCAACGCTTCGCCGGCGGTTGTGACCAGTCACGAAGTGCTCCAGTATGCTCCAGCATTTCGAGCGGATTGGGGCAGTACTCAGTCTGCTTGCGGCTGTTTTCTGCAGACCCTTAGGTTTTCCGGCAGGAGGACCCCCTTCTCAAGAATTACTTCCAGCACAAGCTCGGCCAGGACCATCATGTGCAGCTGAAGGGGGTCCTTAAGAGGTCCCTTTTGACTTTGCAGAGAAGTCAGATTCGGGAAGTGCTCGAGCTGAGGCTTCTTGGACAAAATCTACTTTTGTGTCTGCTTCTGTTTTGGGGGCTGCGTAGGACAGCTGCTGGAACCTCTTTGCCTCAGGATTTGTGTGATGGGGCTCTGCTTTTGGAAGTTGTTGCCGGGCGGGTACACGGTGCAAAGTCCGAAATAGCAGAGTTTCATGGACGCAAAACTGCAGGAGGGGAGGTCCTCCACCAAGCCGTGGGAGCACCATGAAGCTCCCTACAGAACCTCAGGTGGGTGTTCTGCCGGAAGACTGTGTGTTCTTGGCATTCCAGCAGTTTTGACATCTAGTTTGCAACAGACCTAGGGGACACGCCTGCAGAAGACCGAGTAGGCTGCGGCTGCGGCCCATGCGATAGTAGGCAAAACTCCAGCTGGAAAGTTATGTTGCGAAGGCAACATGTCCAAACGGCATTAAACAGACTATTAAACAGCAGCCCGGGCCGTGTTGTTGCGTGAGAGAGCCCTGCAAATCTGCACCTTCGAACGGTGATGCGAGGAAAGCCGAGTTCGGGTTGGGATGCGCCGTGATGCGTTGCGATCATGTCACTTGCAGGCTTGTGTCGTCCCACGTTCATGTGGAACGGCGTTGAAGATCTCTTGCAGAGCATGGGGCTGCATCTACAGAATCTGCATAAATAAATATGCTGTCGGTTCGCTGGCCAGCTGAGGGTTTTGTCTCACGTGAAGTTTTCTCGAGGTTGACGCTTGGCTAATGCGCAGATGGGTCCTCGACGCCAGAGTAGGATTAGCCCAAAGCAAGCTGGGCTTCGCGTCAGGTGCAGCGCCTAAAGCAGCTTCTTTCGAACGGGCACACGCATCGGGACATCGTTTCTTGGCTGCCCTAGCTTCTGGGAGTTCGCCACCTGATCGGTCATTGTCGCCGACCTTTCTTTCATCGTGGTTTGTTGTCGTTGTCCGGTGGTGTGAGTGATGGCATGGTGATGGTGTGCACACCCTGGTTCTTGGCTAAGGCGGCTACTCGTAGGGGATCTTGGCAATTGTCTTCTCTTTCCGCAGCGGAGGGGCAAGGCTTGCTAGCAATGAAGACACCCCTTCCCCTTCTCGTGAAAACACACCTGCGGGGACACTCCTGCAGCCAACCCCGTCCTGATTCATCCCTTATTCGTCCTCCATCGCACTTTGTGCTGCGTCCTTAGCATCTGGCGCAGGCCGGACCCGACCCACCCCACATGCGGATCATGATATGTTTGCTTTTGTGTGCAATACCTTGCGTGTCTGCCAGACATTGGAAACGAATCGTTATTTGATTTTGGTTCTTATCAGCATCGCCATCAAATGGTCTCGCCACCACTTTAGACTGCAGCCTTGGTGCTCGTACGCCACCAATGCGACGATCGTTGCAACTTCACGATCTCCCAGTTGTGTCAATCTGTCCCCGTGTGGCAAGTGTCACCCAAAGCGGGTACCGTATTTTTTTTGTCAATTTTTCTGGTTTTTTTCTGTCTATTTTTCTGGTTTTCGGTTGAACGCAAACGAAAGAAAGAAGGAGAGAAACGGAAGCCAGAAAGAAAGAAAGGAGCTAAGAAACAAACAAAGAAAGCAAGAAAGGAAGACACCAGGAAGAGGAGAAAGAAAGAAAGGACGAAGGACAGAAAGACAGGAAGGAAGGAAAGAAGGACGACAGAAAGAAAAAATGAACGAAGACGGGAACAAAGGAAGAAGGCAAGAAAGCAACACACCAGAATGGGGAGAAAGAAAGAAAGGAAGGAAGGACAGAAGGACAGACAGAAGCAAGGAAATAAGAACGCAGCAAAGACAGAGAGACAGAACAGAAGAAATGAATATCGAAAGACAGAAAGCCAGCAAGGACGACCAGAAGGAGTGTTAGAAAGAACGGAGCAAAGAAAGAACCCAAGAACGAAAGCAGGATAATTAGACAGCAAGAAGCAAAGACCAGAGACCCCGCTGTTTTGAGCTGTGTGCAAGCTTGCTTGACAGCATAGACGTCGTTCTGGAAACCCACCCTGCATAAAATGTAAGTCTTCTTGAAACAATGCCATTCACCATGCAAAGAGTCTCTTTGCAAATGGAAAGCCTGCCCCGGGCGTGCGAGAGTGCCGAGCTTGCTTGACAGCATATATGCGTTTTGTTGAAAACCCCACCATGCGAGCATCCTCATGAACTGCCCCCCTTAAACCGCCCCGCCGCATAGTTTTTGTTGTAAACCAGACATGCGAGCATCGTGATTGCAAATGGGGGGGGCTGCGCCCCCCCCCAACCCCCCCGCTGTGTAAGCCGTGTGCCAGGTTGCATGACAGCATAGGAGTCGTGACAGCACATACGCATGTTTTTACCAACCACGCGAGCATCATCCTTGCAAATCGGGGGGGCTGCGCCCCCCCAACCCCCCCACTGCTTTAAACCATGTGCAAGCTCGCGTGACCGCAGCTTTGCTTGACAGCAGATATTCTTGTTTAAGACCAACCATGCGAGCATCTTGATTGCCGCCCTTAAACCCCCCCAGCCGCATGCGATTTGCGGTAAACCAGCCATACGAGGATCGTGATTGCAACTGGAAGGGGTTGCCCCCCCCAACCCCCCCGGCTGCTATAAGCCGTGATTGCATGACAGCATAGCAGTCGATGCCTAGGATATCCTAGGATGAATCTTTTACTTAGAAGCAGCACCCTTCACCTTGTGAAAAGTGTGTTTGCAATTGGGAAGCATGCGCCGGGATGCGCCGGGCGTGCGAGAGTGGCATGCTTGCTTGACAGCACATACGCGTTTTTTGACCAACCATGCGAGCATCATGCTTGCTAATGGGGGAGGCCGCGAGCCGGAATTCCCCAATAGCTTGACGCAGGAAAACAAGCTCGAACACTGGAATCTCCCAGTAGCTTGACGCACAAGCAAACCCTGAACAAACTACACTCCCGCGACAGCTTGACGCACAAACAAACCCTGAAAACTAGAATCCCCCCAATAGCTTGATGCACAAACGAACCCATATCCCGCCAAACCTTTTAAACATAACCTGGCCGCCAAACCTTAAAGAAAAAGACTCCACCCAGCAGCAACAACAACATGAACACCAAGAGCAGTAGCAACACCAGTAACAAATAACACCAAAAGGCATGCAACCACAACGAGAACAACAGGAAGAACAGCAACAACAACGACACCACCAGCAGCAAAATGCAACAACAGCACCAACACCAGCACCAGCACCAACACCACCACCAACAAGCACAACAACAACAACATCAACAACAACAACAACAACAACAACAACAACAACAACTACTACTACTACTACTACTATTACTATTACTATTACTATTACTATTACTATTACTATTACTATTACTATTACTATTACTATTACTATTACTATTACTATTACTATTACTATTACTATTACTATTACTATTACTATTACTATTACTATTACTATTACTATCCTATTCCTTATTCCTATTCCTATTCCTTTTCCTATTCCTATTCCTATTCCTATTCCTATTCCTATTCCTATTCCTATTCCTATTCCTATTCCTATTCCTATTACTATTACTGCTGCTACTACGACTACTACAACTACTGCAACTACCACTACCACGACTACTACAGCTACAACTACAACGACAACAACATCAACAACATCATCAACACCAGCAGTAACAACAACACCACGAAATCCGTACAAAATGCGACAATGCACGGAAAAGCCGATTTTCCCGAGGAACAACCAAGGTAACGTATGTTTTCCTGCTGAAAACCTAAGGAAACGACACGGAAGCCGTAGGAAAACAGTGTTTTCCCTACGAAAAACCAAGCAGGCGTCTCTCCACCCAGACCGCAACCGCAGAGTCTTAGAGTTTCAATCCAGAAGCTTCGCGGATGCTATAAGCGCGCGGGGCAAAAAAGAAGTGTGAGAGACACTGCAGCATTGTGGCAGGAGCTTCTGACAGTCCAGCAGCTGCCGCGAGACGAGCGAAGAAGTTTGGGAAGCTTTGAAACCGAAAAATCCACAAAAATCCAGAAAAAATACGCAAGGAAGAATTCCAGTCAGAGGTGGAGAACGGTCACGGCCACCAGGCTAGATTCCGAAAACCAAGGAAAGCATAACTAAAACCAGGAAAATATACAAACAAAACCAGAAAAATACACAAAAAAGAACTCCAGTCAGAGGTGGAGAACGGTCACGGCCACCAGGATAGATTCAGAAAACCAAGGAAAACAGAACTAAAACCAGGAAAATATACAAAAAAAACCAGAAAAATAGACAAAATAAATACTCGCTCCACCCAAAGCGGTTGTTTCGTGTATGCGACCAACGTTTGCGAGATTCCTATGTCGTCCACGGCAAAATAGGTAGCGAGTGGCAGACGGAAGCCTACACGGTTAGATGGGGTGAAAACATCGACTTAAAAACAAAAGGAGCTGATAGGGTTTGGGGTTTAATACTGATTGGCATTGTATCTTGAATGACTAAACTGACGAAACGCTGCATCACATCTGCGGCCCTTTTGGGGCTGCCCTACTCCAAATGCAGATCCTGTCACAGTTTATTCTGTGTGCTGGATTGATGTCTGGCATACAGCACATCAGAAAGAACCTTGTCATGTCAGGTTCGTTTGCATCATCACCCTGTCGGCCATCCGCTTTAAATGGCAGCCTTGCAGGGGCGTTCATCAATTGACAATTTTAGAAGCTTCGTGGTTGGCTGCAGCTTCGGGATCCTGTTTGTGCCCAGGACTGGAGTACGAGTTGCAGCACACGCCTGGGCCTCGCCAAGGATCAAACCGTTTGTCGCCAATCAAAAAGGGACCATTCTTTGAGGAATCTGTAGACGGTGTGCTGTAGCTGCTGTAGCCAGCCCAGAGAGTGTCTCGACGGCATCGAAGGCTTCAAGTCAGCACCGTAAGGGGTCGAAAAAAATGCCATGCAGGCCTCACTTACGTGGATCGATACTTGTGAATGATGGGCTAGTCGTGCGTAAACGTCTTGGTGCGACTTCTGCCCATTTGCTTTTCCAAGTACGGAGAACATCTCTTCTGTCTGTGTTTGGTCTTGTTCACCTCGCGTCTTCTTCGCCGTCTCGTCCATGCGTGCAAGGAATGCTGTTACAGATGCCGCTTTATTCCCTTTGGCAGCGGCGGAGTCCTGCGATCCCCATCCCCACAGCCCTGCGGCCGCAGAAGTTGCCCGGCTCACAGGCCGCTGAGCGAGGTGCGTGAAGCCTTCCTGGAGGACACGGCCCTTCGGCATCCTAGCGGTGCTTTGTGACGACAATCTCGGTGCGACACATGCACGCTGATATGTCTGTTTTGGTTTTGACTCGGTCTTCCTTGTAGCCAGAGTCAGCAGGACCTTGATTATCCCAGCATGAACTGACCCTACCGCAACCATGTCAGTTGCTAGCGCCGACCAGTCAAAGCACTTCGAACCCGAGACCTCGAATGGCAAGTCCGAGTTGCGAGAGCGTAAAGCCAATCTCAGCTCGCGGGTTGGAAGAATAGAAGACTTAGTTACCTAGTTTGGCCATCTGGGGGTTTGTGCCGGCTCGGCCTGACATACTCAGACAGTCTTCATCATAGCCTGCTAGCCTCCGTTTCAGAACTCTTCGGGTAAACAGAAGCTTCCGAACCTCCAGGACATGAAATTCCTGCGCTCAGAGGGTTGGTGCAGGCCTCGGGGCAAAGGCTCCCGAGGCGACTGCTGAAGCGTCTGCCCACTTTGTGGTTGACCCCTTCGGTATCTTCCGTGGATGCGGTGACATGTCGTTGCACCTGTGCTCGCAGACCAAAAGTCTGCTTTGCCGAGGCTCGGTGCGCAGACCCGAGCTTTGCACGTCAGCTTTGTCGCATATAACGATCCTTGGCAAAGAGCATCAGAGCATCATGAAGGGCGGGGAGATATTTCGAGCAGATGTGCGTCGTGAAGAGCTGCAGGCTCCTCATCTCACGTGGATTTGGAACAGGTGAGGTTCTCAGATTCCCAGGCGAGCAGACAAAAACTGTGCAGCGAGTATCATGTTGGCCGGGCCGGCGAGGTTTACCTTCGAGTTCAGCGCTTTTGGAACCATCCATGCCACGCCCCACGTCCAGCTGTACAGGCGGGAGAATTGGCAGTCTTAAATGGTTTCATATGTTACATGCATGAAGGCCCCGGGTCTTCGACTACGGCATGGAGACCAGCCTAGCCTTTACGGACATCGCCAGGTGGATGTGGGTTTGCTTTTTCTTGCAGTGTGTTCTCGACTTGCGTCGTTGGCTTGGGCAGGTTTGTGCTGATGTTCTACATATTTTTCCAGGCCATGGATTCGTTGTATTGTTGCGACAGCAGCACATGGCGCATGTGAAACAGGGCCCCGGAATGTTGACAGGTCTTTTGGGATTTCCGTTACATGCAACGAAAGTCCGGCGTGTGCTGGAAGCATCTCTTCACCACACAGGCGAGTCGGGATCAGCAAAAATCTCTTTCTAATGGTACTGGCTTCTGGCAACAATTTTTGTTTCATTCTGAAACAGGCCCTTATAGACGCGACGATTGTTGTCGTGCTCCTGGTTGTACTTTCGCTGCGGGCTTCCTATTTGGGAAATGCCGGATCCTCAGAAGATGTCGCGGCCGAACCAACCGTGATTGTCAGCTAGGAAGCCTCAGGATTCGACCGTGGGGTATGCGATGTCGCATTTCAGCACTTTTCAGGATGTATGCGCCTCAGTCCAAAAGACTTTTCCGAGGCTTTTTCCTGATCTGACCTTGGCATTGCTCAACCCGAGGCTGGCCGAATGGCTGAATACTATTCGCTGCATACCACACTGGACACGGTGTTATTTGCCAGGGCCTTTGTAAGTGCCAGCGCTGGTCTGGCATAGGTGAGTGCCAGCCAGACCCTGCAGTGCTGCGCTTTTCGCATGCGTGGCACCGACGGCTTTCAGGCGCTTTGCATCTACAGGTTCTTCTATTTCCTCCGGGTGAACCGCCAGGCGCAGATTCCTCTTGACCCTTTTCAATTGCGATCTGTAAGTTTGGTGAGTTCGCTGACTATCCCGCTTAATTAGTCACTTGTCCTTGCAAGTGGCACATGTTGCAGCTTCTGGCTTGAGAAGCAATTCTTGTCCAGCTGGAGGTGTTTATCCTGTGGGCCACTGTGCACCGAGCCTTTCAGACCGCTTCGAGGCCAGGCGGGTGGGTTCTTGGAGGGATCTTACAATAAATTGTAAGGAACAGACTACAGTAAAGGAACTACTAAACGTATGAAAGTGAAATGTAATAATTTAGAACACAATGTAATGTATTTACAATCCGGCATAGTGAAATATGTCATAACATGGTATAGTGCAGTGGTATAGTACGTTATAGAAATATCTGGAAGAAATAGTATACTGCGATTCAGAATGACGCAGTATGGTACAATATGCTGTAGTTACAAAAGTTATAGTTCTCGTATAGCAGGACACATCAAAGACCACATCAAAGTATGTTGTCCCAACGCAGTGTGTGTGTGTGCATATATATATATATACACATACAACATCTAACAGCATGTAGCAACATATGATGCATGTCATTGAGCATGATGCAATATGCGATATGTAATGTAAACAGTTAGTGTGCACTATACATCAACTCACGCTGCACTACGCAAACCATATTGACGATGCAAAGTGTGAAGCTCATAATAGCAAGTGTAGTATGGTATGTAGTGTACAAGCCTATAACTACACCTTATGTTCATATTGATATACACGTGTTTACATAGGTTTAAGATACTAAACCATGAATGTACCACATAATGCACCAATTGCATTACAAGTAGTTGCATAATATTTTGCATGCAAAATGTACATATATAAATGAAATGCCCACTACTTGCTGTACATTCATGTGTATACATATAAATGTATATGGGTGTGTACTGTTATATGTAGTGGTTTATGTGTAATAGAGACTGTTTCTGCGAAGTGCAGGTGCAAGCTGCATAACACATAAAACATACTGTGTGATAAAGGCTACACAGCCAAGAATTCAGAACCTGCAATATGATATGAAAGCAGGTGTATAGACGTACGTGTATATGTAAAGGTATATGTATATGTACATATTCATGTATGTGCACGCAAGCGCATACGCATTATATCTTGACATATGCTCAAATTGTATCATACATTGTGATATTTCAGAAGTAGAGTATATATTAATTAAGATACTCTCAAACAAAGGGTTACGTCACTTTTGGAAACACTGGAACTTTTTCAATGGCCCGAAACTTAACATATTAGAAGATGGCATATAGTATACCATATTGAAGCATCATGTATTATGGTACGTTATAGCATATTCAATATAGTGCGGTATAACATGATCTAGTATGATACATAATGTTAAAATGCGACACGATATGACACTATGACGTACTATGTTCGTATGGTACAGTAAGCGCGTAGTCATCAAATCAAAGAACGATAATATGCGCGGTCGCGAGGCAGTCGTGCAAAGCTTTGAACAAATCGTCGAAGGCTTGTTCTCCTCCTTGCGCTGCCAGTCCTTGTGGGCTTTGTGCTTTGCCACATGGCCCCTGAGCCGCAAGCTCCAGGGTCTTCGAAGTCAGCACTACTGGCATGGTGGGCTTGACAGTGTTGGACAAAGCCAGGCCTGCCTCCTACCTTCAGCACAAAGCACGTATGTTTCGCCGGTAGGCGGCCATGAGGGTGTTGTGAGATAGAGGAGAGCAGTGCCAAGAAGGTGAGATCTTCGTACTCAGTCCTGGACGTCAGAGTGCTAGCTGTAAGTCGCGAATTCAAGCTTCGGGATTTTTCATGACAGCCAGCCGAGGCTGTCACCGGCGCATCCCTGGAGAGCGGGAGGCCGTTTCCTTGGGTTTTTCCTGCCAGGCATCGGATGACGGAGGTAGGCCCACAAGGACACTTGCAGGTCGGCTTCGGGCAAAGGGCGTTGCCACACCATCCTGTCATGCCACGAAGACGCCAGAATCCAAGTCGACTGCTCGTGAAGGAATGTGGGAGCCACTTTTGCGCGGACGCTCATCCTTTTCTTCGGGGACAACGCCACGGTGCAGGCGTATGACCCCAATCGCTTCTACGAGCCATGGCCCCAGTGGCTTCACGCCTCCGTCGGGGTGGAGTAATTAGAGAGGAAGAGCGGGCGCGGGCAAGTGAGAGGAACACAGGAGTATGTACAAGCTGGAATACGAGAAACAACAGTCGGGTATGCTTTATGCCTTTCGCAATAATCCTAGTAGGGATTGTGCTGGCAGAGGCAGCAGCAGCAGTAGCAGCTGCAGCGCAACAAACAAAGTAAAGCTGAGCATGCAGCACAGAGAGAGAGTTCGGGTTAGCATGTAGATGCTTGACTTGGTTTCATAGCCGGTTCAATGCCACTCAACACATTGCGGCGGAGATCGTTGCAAGCCTCCGTTCGGCTACGCATCTTGCCACTTAGCATGTTCCATCATGTTCCGAGGGAGCCCGCGGCTTGACCGTACTGCTCCAGATTTCCTGGAATGCCAGGCTCGCCTACAATGTCGGTCTGTGGTACATCGGCAGGCAGGATGGGGCAATGTCGGGGGGGAACTTCGGTGACGAGCCATGGACTGGGCATGATGACTTAGGGAAAGTCCATTTCACGTACCAAGCGCTGAGTCGCTGAGGCTGGTCATCGCCAACACGTGGACCGCCATGTTGATGCAGGAGCCCGGGCCTCGGATTCCTGGAGCTATCCGAGCATTCTCCTGCTTCTGGCTTCCATGGGAAGGGCGCGTCGCCTCAGGTACCAGAAAATGCGAGTTGCCGCGGGATGTGATCCAAGGCACTACCGATGGAAGGAGCCGCATGAGGATGCCAGTTTACTTTGGGAGTCTTCAGCAGCTTGTCTTGGCTTCGTCGTGCATCCTAGATCGACCATGACACCCCGTCTCGGCACATTTAGCTGGACAGTGAGCAACTTGAGCTTTGGCGACGTTTGCGTGGCCCGCGTGTTGTCGGAACGGTGAAGATGTTCCAAAGCTACGTGTGTCGTTCAACCTGGCTACCGCGTGTCGACCTTGCAAAAGGTTCAACTTCCACTCTGCGCTGGTAGGTTCATCCCCATACCACGCCCTTGCATGGCGAATTCTAGGATTTAGGGCTAGGACTGTAAAAGTAAAAGACTTCAGCCTCCGTTCCGTTCTCGTAGCTGCCCTGGGAGGAGTTCGATTGGATTGGCCCATGGCTCAAGACTGGTTTCCTGCAGTGTTTTCAGGAAGAGGATTCCCAGAAGCTGATTAGTTTTGGGCAAGACACGAATCGGAGACCATGTTGCCTCCTGCTGAGACTGGACCCTGGCGTGGTCCTCCTGCATGATTGAGCACGGGCACCCCGCTTTCAGAGGGATGTTTCCGAAAAAGACAGCATGCCGCATGCTGCCTGGCACCGTTTTCCGCCGTGCGCAGATGTTGGCGGCAGCCGTTTCACTGGCCTCGGACCTCTGTTTGCAAGTGTCCCTGCAACAGGGTGCGGTAGTAGGCCTCGTAGGCGCAGACCTGCCGCTCCGGAGTCGTCCTTCCTCTAGATTCTGATTGAGATTCGTCAAGGGGTTCGGGACGATTTTTGTTGGGACCAGCTCCAGCCGCAGCCGCCATGATGCCAGGCCTCTGAAGAAGCTTTACCTTCGTTTGCGCCCTTCCATCAAGTGGCGGCCTCAGCTTGCGGCCTGGGACCTGTTGGACTAAGAAGGCTTTTGCCTTGAAGCTTCCTGGCAACCTTTAGGCTTCGGGCTTCCGAGTTCAATTATCGTAAGTTTCACGGTGCCAGCAGGAAGGGCAGACCAGCCCGTCTTCTTTCAGCATCGCCTTGTGTGGACGGTCGGGGCCATGCACTGCCGGCAATTCCAGGCCTGCAAAGCGTTTTCACGACGACGACAGCCTCGAGTGAGCTGGAAGCTGTCATCGGACTTGAAAGTGCATGTTGGAGGCTTCGGAACCGAAGCTTGGTGAAGCTCAGGAGGGCATCGGTAGTGGCCCAACTTCGGAACCTCCTACTGCAGACCCCCAAACCCTCAAGAGTGACTGCAGTGCATCAAGTCTTCACCAACTCCCCCGAGGATTGGAAAAAGAGGGCATCCTCTTGACTTTTGGAGCGCTCCTGGGTCAGAAGGCTAGCCGAGCTCAGAACCCTGAAATCGGCCTCACCACATCTCTTTTGCAACGTTCTGGTGATTCTGGTGGTCCGAGTACAGCAATGGCAGGGTTTTGAGATGCCGGAGCTGCTGCGGAGGATTGCTTGCGCGCCGCAAGCGCCGTTAGAAGGTGCCCCAGCTGTTCCCAGCCCGGCAGCATGCATTTCTGAAGCACACCCTCACCCACAAGGGATTCATCTGGATCGTGTGGGGTCGCAGTCATACTGTAGCAGAGGTCGGTCAAGAGTTGACCGAGTTCTCGACAGTGTCTAGGGTGAGACCAGCGACATCCTTGCAGTGCGGCAAGGATGCACATAAGGGAAGTGCATGCAGCCGTCGAAGCCCCGAAGATGGGCCAAGACGCCTACATGCTTGGGCATGGGGAGCAGTGAGGCTTGTACAGTGTCGGCCTCCAGGCAGCAGCCCCACATGTTTCTAGGTTGCAGGCCCGGCGAAGAGATCACGAGCCCGCATCTCTGAAGTCGTGAACGCCAGTTTTTCAACCCAACCCCGCGTGATGTTTTCAGCACGGCAGCAACGACGGGTCTCTGCAGAGCACAGAGAGACCAAACCGTGTGTGAAGGAGCTTTGCATGTTGTGCATATTTCGTAAAACATGCAACTATGACGGACATGGTTTCAGCAACCTCCTCCAGATATGTGCATTCAAACTATTATGGGCTCCGGTGCATCCTGTCATTGAGACAGTTCGTGGCTATGACCCCCAAGCCCCGAAACTCCAAGCAACAAAGCACCTTCGCATGCTCCTCATCGTTCTCTCAAGGAGGTTCCTAAGTTTATTGACCAGCCGGCTGGATGGAGGGTCTCTGTCATCCCGCAACTCGGGATTGTCAAGGCTCGCCACTGCCGGCAGCCCCACGCAGCGTGCATGGAGCAGGGAGGTGGAACTAAAAGCAGAAGTTCACCCATCGCATCAAGTGAACCTTTGCTTCCAGCAGCAAGGTTTGGGGGGGGGGGGGGGGGGCAGGGCAGCCACAAAATAGGATCTTCGGGGCAGTGCGCTGCCGAGTTTTGACCGCGAGGCCAAAACTCAAAAGACAAAAACTCAGCCACTTAGCTGTGTATTAGTTTTTTCCTTGGCTTAAACTCGGCGAGAAGCATGAATTAAGTTTAAGGGCAACTTAGTCAAACAGGTTGGTGAGGTGAGTCAATGACCGGAAAGACCCTGTTCAGATCTATATATGCGTACAGAGGATGCCAACCGAAGCGTGGCAACTCGGGATTATGAAAGCTTTGCATTGGGCTGGATGTTATTGACAAGTCATCCGGCGTGTTGAACCTGTTGTTCCAGCTGTGAAGTGATGTGCGTGGCTTTCCATGCAGCTCGATGTTTTTTCGGTGTCGATTCGATGTGAATACATTTTGTGACAACCATCGGCTTTCGGCTCATGCAAGCTGTTCCTGAGAGAGGCCCATGAAAGCCACATTAGGCTTCATGTGTCCCAGAGTCTTTCATGCTCCTCTCTCTCCAGGTTCAGGACCCTCAATGCTCCAAAAGCCCCATCCTGTAACCCAGCTTTCGGCGCCGTGCTTCAGCAGCTCAGACGTGCACAGGCAACCGCAAGATGATTTTAGTTCCGATGCCAATGTTTGCGATTTGACAGCCTCACCGCTCACCATGGTACTTTGGCGGCACCCGGAAAGATGGGGTTCGAGGTTCAGGGTCAGGTACTAGGCTGGATGCGCTAGGCCACCAGGCATGGTCGATGAGTTGCAACTGCCGTGGTTGTACTTGTAGCCATGGCTTTGAGCAGTCAAGTGCAGCAGTGGGGCGTAAACCAAGGCGGATGATTCCAGCGATCTGCTGGATGCCTTGCATAGCCTGCAGCTTAGCTTGCAGGTTCTGCGTCGGCGCCAGTGCTGCCGTCGAAGCAGGGAATGCATCCTGAAGCCTTTTCTGGACGAGAGGGTTGTCGGTCGAGCCGGCAAGCACAACCTACAGTAAAGTTGCTTTCGATCTGTCAGGTTTGGACATCACCGCTTGCAAAGACCTCATCCGCCAGCTCCAGGCGAGACGTGAGCGCCGTGCGAGACCCAGGAAGTTTTGGGAAAGAAGGTCGCGAAGCGCTTCAGTTCCCTTTATATGAGTCTAAAGTCCAAAGCTCCACACGATCCTCAAGATTTCTGACTTCCGGATGTCGAGATGCTTTCACTTCGAGCTTCTCAGAGCAGGGGGCGTCCCGTCCCTTGAGGCCGGGAGCTGGTCGAGCGACTGCAGGAGAAGCTCAAGGCCCGGCCAGAGGAAGAGGATGCAAAGGCTTTAGGTTCTGTGGAGGATTAAATGATTAGACGGCTTTTTCGGGCTTCTTGAGGCGCCACTCCAGAATTCCGGCAACAAAATTGAAGAATGTTTGGCGCTGAAGCATCCGCAACCGAGCGCAACAGATAACCAGAATCCTTGTCCTAGCTCCTCAGCCCGCGGTTCTAGCGGCAACATCTGAATGCATCGAACGCTCTTCGGCATCACAGGGATCCCATTTCATGTGCCAGGATGCCCTAAACCCCCCGTCCAGGCTTTGAACAATGAGCTGGCCGCCCGCAAGGAGGAGGCGGATCGATGCCGGATGCCCGGAGCATGCGTGTCAGCTGCTTTTGGTGTCTATGACATGCATGTGTCTCTGTGTCTGTGTGTGTGTGTATGATATGTGTGGTATGGTGGGTAGGTAGGTTGGTAGGTACACGTCTATATCGTCAGCATTTTGATGTTTGATGTGCGCGGGACTCACAAACAAGTTCCCCGTGAAGAAAGGCTAAGCTATGTCATAGTTACAATTTTATGGGTGCTTAATCCCAAGAATGACAACGAATAGAATTCAAAATTCTGATCACTATCCAACCATGGACTCGCAGTCTCGGACGGTAAGACGCTCAGGTAAGCAGGATCTCCTCGACGAGCAGGCCAAGAATCGTCGCCTAGCCGAGAAGAGGCTTGGGGTGTTGATTCTCAGCATGACGAGCTACATCACTTGGCGAAGACACAAATTACCTTGTGCTTGAATTTTTCGCAGCAAAATCGAGTGCCATACGCGGAGGGCAAGTATTGGAAGTTGGTCGTGGCAATTGCCGCCCGCCAGCTACCTCCGGGCGGATGTCAGTACATAATTCGTGACAGTTAGACATTGAGTCCGCTTTCATGTCCCATGCAGCCGTACATGTTTAATCCAATTCGCTGGGCAAGCTGCTGTGGCTGTCCGTATACGACAACTCGTTCTTTCGATGACCACTTCAGGCGGCACAGGGGCGGCGAGGAGGTGCCGATCTAGGACGAAGGGTTTGGTTCGTGTTCAACGGGCGAGTTCTTCCCCGGTAGATTTTTCTTAGAGCGATTGAAGCGGGAAGCCGTCAAAGTCCTATTGGAAAGTGGCGTATTGCTGGCCAGATCGTGTCGACTCAAGACGATCTCCAACGAGAGCAGGCAGGAGCTGCCTCGTTTTGGTACAGTTTGCGGGTTGGTCTTTCTGCGACGCCAGGCGATGGAGCTGCAGACTGCCAATGTGCGGCGCTTCATGGAGACCACGTTACAGGAGCAGGCGGGAAACTGCTCAGAGCTTTGTGGATCTCTGGGGTTTCCCAGTAGCTTCGATTCAGAGGATGCTGGGAGTCAAATCTTTGCGAAGGTGCAACGGAACCGAACTCAAAACGAGCTCGAGCCCCGGTGAGGTCAATGACGGGGTTAGAGTCAGAACATTTAGTGTGGAGTTCCCCATTAATAAGATATGGTTGGTAGCTGGGTGAAGTGAATTGAGTACTGTAGCACTCTATCACCCGAGGCTGGGTATTCGCATCTACGACGAGGTCGAGCTGATGGTGGAAAAGCACGGGTGCCCAAGGAGCTTCTCCGACAGACGATGATGCAGCCACTACGTAAATCTCAAACCTAGAGGCCCTAAACCCCAAACGTTGTCGAAGAAGGACACCCCAAATTGCTTGCAACGCCTAGACCGTTCCTGACCTAAACAGCCCCGATCAGAACACTGAGGAGTTGGTCCAGTTTGCCCATAATTAATTTCGGGCTGCACTCCCGGTACACTTTGCTAAAATGTCGGGATTCACACGCGAGCAGTAAGTACTGCGAAGTTCCAGGATCTCATAGATGCAACTTACACAACGATGTGCACCAAGGTCTGCAGAGGAGCAAGCTCTGGAAAGTGCCTTCCCCACAGCTGCTGTGCTTTTTTCCTCATCCCCAAGCTTCAAGATCCAGTGTTCGCCGCCACGAACCCACTTTTTTTGTGGAGCCCAACGTCTTTGTTCGGGCAGGTAGATACATCGATACAGTCTTGGTCACATACTGCATCCCGAACTCCGAGCTCAAGTACAACCTTAGCTTCCGCGTGGTCGCTGCCCCAGTTCAGCACTTCGAGCTGCAAGTGGGGACTTGGAGGGGGTTTGAGCTGAGCCCATGGGGACCAAGATGCAAAACCCTGTCCATCTTACGATTTGCCGAGGACAAGGACATGAAGTCCAAGAACTTGCGCGAGGACGCTTGCTTGTCAGACTCCCAGCCTCCCTCTTCCAGGACTCCAAAGACTGAAGTGCCAGACGCCACAGCTCTGAGGTACTGGGGCCTCTCGGAGGTGGATTTCATCCTGAAGACCATGAGCAATGCGAAGGTCCATGACGACCTCACGTGAAGCGCTCAGGCTCAGGGCAGCAGTGTATCCGGCTTTGGACTTCGGCCTGCGACGTCCTGCTTTCCTCGACCTGCACGAGCCAATGTTTCACCTACAAAGGATCCAGAGCTGCTTCAATGAGAACGAGGATGCTCACTTTAGTTTGGTGCAGAAGACGCCGCTGGGCGCTTAGAGCTTTCGGAGCTCTCATTGCGAGTACAGCGGATGTGAAGGGATGCTGGTGATGAAAACCCTGAAGCCATTTTGGCTCCGCGTTCGGCTCGGGCCTTGTTTCACGGCAGCCTCCAACCATGGTGGACTTGTTTCCCGGATTGTCGCAAACGAAGTCCCTGTTTCAACTCATCGCCGGTGATGTGAAAGGTGCAGAGCGCACCCAACAGAACTTCATCCGGCAGTGCCCCGGCGTCTCTCAAGTGACTTCGGCTGTGCAGGCCATAGCAGGAGACACCAAGGGGGCAGCGGAAACACAGAAACAGTTCGGAGGGGCCATGTTCAGTTTGGCGGACGGCATTCCGATAGTTGGCCACATCAAGGGTGGCATCCACTACGCCTGTGGCGACGATGAGGGTGGAGAGAGAGCCATGAAGGGAGCCTCCCGGACAGTTGGTGCAATTGGTGGCGGCGCGGGTGGATTTTTGGTGGGTGGCCCGGTGGGTGCCGTTGCTGGCGGCATAGCCGGCGGTGCAGCAGTGGATGGAATCACCACAGGCGTGGATTCTGCCATCAAGGGCGAATTCCGACCCAGTGGCGTGGTGGAGTCTGTGAAGAACATGGCAGATGGAAAGGCAGACGCCGGGGACATCTTCGACTTTGGGGCAGGGCTTGCCATGGACGGTGCGGCTGGCTATGCAGGTGGCAAGCTGGCACAGAAGGCGACGGCTGCCAGGGTGTATCGCACGATGCCCGAAGAAGTCGGCAAGCAGGCAGTCAAGAGTGGCGAGCTTCCTGCCGGCCACAACCAAGGAGGGCCTATGGGCGAGACGTGGGTCAGCGAGAGTGCTAAGCACCAGAAGCCTTACTTGGAGGCGAAGCGGATCCAGCAGGCCGAGCTGAACATGAAAGCCTACCAGGTGGAGACGAGTGCGAAGGGCCTGAAGAACCTGAAATCTGAGGCCCTGCCTCAGCAGGGCTCGGGGAGACTCAACCGAAACTTGGTGGAAGCCGGCGAGCGTCCCAAGAATGTGACCAATGCCGAGCAGATTCGCGGGCACCCCAAAGGCAAGCAGAACATCGGCATCAAGGGCCAGGAGAATCTCTCGGACTTCAATAAGACTGTCCGAAAGATCAAGGAGGTGGACCCCAATGTTCTGACAGAGCATGGCCCTCTGAGGAAGGCTGCGGGGCGTTTCGGGAAGCCCGCTGGCATGGCAGCTGCTGCAGGAGCAATCGAAGGCTCCGTTCGAGAATCGAGTCCCTGAGGTTCAAAGCTGATGCAGAGCGGCGTAGTACAGCACGGGCTCCTTGCATCAGATAATCTTGCAGCGGGGCATTCTCCAATTCGGAGCAGTACAGTGCCCGGGAGGATTTCCATTCCTCGATGGTCTGCATGTTAAGTTGCTTGAGTGATCGGCAATCAGAATGCCTTTGTGCAGCCCGCAAGAGGAGGGATCCCGCTTCCCGCAAAACTGCCAGCCGTAAAAAGTGCCGAGGGGGCCGGAGATGTGGCTGAGGGCACCCTTCAAGCAAAATGCCGAGCCGAGGAAGAACACGTCCATGATGGACAGGGAGTTGACCAACATCTTGCCCAAAGCAGGCCGGGATCCCCAGGGAAGCTGCCAAGTGGCAGGTCCTCGAGTGCTGAAGGTGATTCAGCTAGCAAAGCCTTCTGAAGCCAAGCCCTGTGTGCAGGTCGGAAGGCACGACGAGGAGGCAACTGATGGGACTTCGGACTTGGGACATCGGGCCTGAAAGTGTAGACATTCCATCAAGATCCATTTTTCTAGGATACAGACACGCCTTGAATTCCGCCGCACAACACTCCCTGAACCCATTTGGTGTTCCAACCGCTCATGAACCTGCATTTGCAAACATGCTTTATGGCACAGGTTCACGCTCAGGCTGAGAGGATAAGGGTACTTGTCCGTGCACAAGCCCTGCTCTAGGTGAGGCGACGGTAGTCCACAATGCTCAGGTGCCAACAAGTCCAGCCACGATGCCGGCAAGGGCGAGGGCGCTGCAGCAGGAGGTAGAGCCGACGGGGCGGGTTGCTGTGGCAGGGCCTCGTGCGCGATGTGGTGACTTACGGGCTTTTCATGTTTGGAGCGAGAGCATGTCAAGAGACGGGAAGCCTTCGAGCCTCGAGACTGCAAAAAGGCTCGAGCGGAGAACTCGCCGAGCAGATGATGTTTCTTCCTGGCCTTTTTGCGCCGGGGGCCTGGGAATCACTCTTGGCTCAAAGCCAATTAATATACTAGCTTCGGCGACTCTTTTGATGGCACGCTCCCTGAGGTTCATGACGCAGCGTGACAGGAACGTGAAGCAGCCCAGGTCTTAGCGCAATTCTGGCCTTCAAAGCAAAGCGGAGCTGACCAAAATGCCGAGGCACTTGCAGCGCATGAAGCTGCGAAATTTTTTCGCTGGCCTCTCAGTTGGGAGGATGCCGCTGGCCGCGACAGTCCGGGGCAGAAAACAGTTCCGAAGCAACAGGAAACATGGAGAAATGCTTTGGCCTCCGGTTCACCGTAGTTCGTAGTGTTTGCCATAGCAACATGCAGAGAGAGGCCTGAGCTAGAAACCTTTTTTAACGTGAGACTGTGTTTCCATGTCCGAGATCTATCTTACTGTTCTCGTCTTGGCGGTCTACGACATCTATCTGATGCAGCCGTCCGGAGTGAACTACTTATGCCGTGAAGGACACGGCGAACCAGGGAGTGTCCGGGCTCTGCACAGTCTCGAAGCTGCGAGGAGCTGTGCTCCCTCTCACCTCTGGTCGAGCCGGCACTGTCGCAGCGAAGCAAGGGATCTGTGTTGAATCATGCTCGTAGTGCTCTTGCCAATCGACATGCTGGCGAGGCTTTGCTCTACTTTCATGTTTCCTGTGGCTGCAAACTTGCCTTTGAAATCTATCCGGGAGGGCAATCACGGCAGGTGATGTGCATACCGTAGACTTCGAAGACATCCGAACACCGAGTTCTGTTTGGGCATGGTGGGGCGCTCATGGGCAGAGCGTCTTCATACCGACGCCACAAGTGGGATCTCATCGGACCCCTTAGGTTGACGGACACCGTGGCGGCCGGATGCTCGGCCGACAGCATGAGCGAAATTGGTTGCTAGTGCAGCTTGAACGGCAGAGGTTCTACATGCAAACGGAATGCTGATGTTTCGGGCTTTCAGATTTAGGTTTCAGGTTTATCGCATGCCAGCAGCATGCCAGATTGGTTGCCAATGGCTCGTAAACTTTCGTGAACCTCAGATAAGATGATTTCAACATGCTGACTGTTTCAGCCAGCGCATCCCAAACGGGAAATGCAGCTACGCAGTCACAGTTGCAAGTGTCGTGGTCAACGGCCGTCAGCAAGATCATGCGCAAGATGCAAGTGCATAATTCACCAGCTCACGTTGGCAATCCGAATCCCGTGCATCGTGTAACAGGTCGAGCTGTTTACACCAGACTCTCTGCTGCGCAGCGGAAATTATGCTGTTGGATACCTCCAGGCAGGGTCGAAGATGTCTAAGCTTTGGCCGTCTTTGGCCCATGCCCCACAAGTCAATAGCTGCGGCTACAGGAACAGCGAGCACTGCGCAGGTTCTCGTTCAAAACGTCCAGCCGTCAACAGCTGCACAGTGCCCTCAGGAGGCGCAGTTTTGTAGCAGCGAGGTTGTATGGATGCTAAGTTTTTAAAGATTTGCGTCCTGATTTGGTTTGAGGTCCTGACATCGTAGATACTGCTACCAGACTCTACGACTCTAAAGTTTAACGAATTTGGAACTGTGAATCCTCCCTCAGCTTGTGGCTTTCTGCAAGCAGCTGTCTTGTTGGGCTTTGGCAAGACATGCTCGCACCGCACCATGATGGTTTTGCGGTCGCCGGACGTTTGAAAAAGGATCGCCAGGGTGTTCCTGTTGAGTTGACCTTGACCAGGATACATCCTTCGCTCTGCCTCCCAATGTCTCGTGCTCGGAGCTTAGTGTTTCGAGGGTCGTGGCTGGGAGATTCTGGTCATTTGCGCCGCGCCCTAGCTGTTTTGGCTTGTGCCTTGTCGACTCATGGGGCCGACCCTGAACGTCTATTTCTGTAGCTGCCTGTACTTACGAGCCGCATTTTAGTTGGGAGCCCCGGAAAGCCAAGGTTATGCCATGGCGTACACGGACGACACAGCCGGGGTCTCAGAAGACCAAGTCCTAGGCTTTTCTTGAAGCGCCTTTTGATAGTTGGGAGGATGAACTGATCCAGCCGAGTTTTGGGCCAGTATGAACCAGGTCATGTTTCCGTCAGTCGTGCTAGGGCAGGAGAACATTGGAACAGCTTGCGGTTGTGTTGTTGTGTCTCCAGTGCCGGGCACCAGAGTCGAGGGCTTTGTTCGAAGGCTGAAGGTTTTCATTCGGCATCGCTAACTCGCCATGCTCGCCGGATGCAGCTGCCGATAGGGTGAGGAATCAGGATCAACGAGCGCCTAAAGCCGGATCGAATTCCCATGAATCTCCTTTGTCAGGCGGCGACAGGAAGCCTCGCAGAAGTTTACACCTACTTCCAGGGCAAGATTGGCTTGGACTGGGCCTTGGATTGCCCTTGTCATTGATGCCTTCTTCCTTTATGGAAATCTCAGATCTCTCTAGTTTCAACTCATGCTTCCTGCCGTTTTCCAGTGATGCTTCAATGCTTCACGCAGATTCATGCGGCTTCCGGGTAGTACTTTCTGCCCAGTCTGTTGATCCGCGGTGGCCCTGGAGGACGGTCGCTCCCATCAGATCAGCCCATGGCAGTGGGGTCCGTCGCGCATGGCTTCGCCCAGAGGCTGCGGGGTCGTACTAGAAAGCTTAGCTCATGCTGGCAACGTTGATGTAAGCGTGGGAAGACTCTGCTCGATAGGTTTAGATAGTCTTGCCACATGCTCGATGTGAAAGCTGGATCGAAAGGGCATGTCATCCTGCATAGACGGGAGGTGGAGTCTCGCCAATTCCGTCAGGAGAAGCATCCACACAGATGACATTCTCTGCTGTGGATGGTTCGGGATACAGCCGAATCCTGAATTTTTCTGCCACGCAAATCAAGGAAGCAAGTCTTGTGTTCAGTCTGTGCATGTGGTACACTCATGTGACATGTGATTCGAACTCGAATGTCGGAACTGCTTCCGATTTTCCCGCAGCAGAAAGTCCGAGAGACCGCTTGAGGAGGTACCGGTAGATTAGACTGACAGATCCTTCTGCCTGGCCAAGGTGTCGAGTACAGCTTGCAGCACCCGTCTGCCACCCAGCTGTTACGTATGGTCACGTGCTCCCCGCCCCCTGCCAAGGTCAAGGAATCTCTCCCCCCATTCGGGTTTGAATCCGCGTCCTTTCGTGCCCTCCAGGGCAAAAGACCCGTGTGGGTTTCGGTTTGGGTTGGAGTCTTGTCTTTCAGCTTGCGTGGTTTTGACCGCAATCTTCTCCCAGTGCGGGTCGGGGCTTGTCTTCTTGGTTGTATGTGAATCGAAACGGATGTCAATTCCGCCGTTCCCCCTGTAGGTGCACGACCGGAAGGGTCCCGATTTTTGTGGGGGGGGGGGTTTTGGCTTGGCTTTGTTCAATGCTCCTTTTTCCCCGTGAGAGCGCGTGTTTTTGAGTCCAAGACCCCCCGGCGATGTGAAGAGCAGTACATGACGACAGTCAATATCAAGATCCAGAAAACGACGGCAGTCATGAGGGTCGCGACGCATCCTGTTGACTGTTGGCACGTTCGAGATGCGGTTGTCATCATTCTCTTCGTCGTTTGCACTGTCCAGGTCCAACAGCATCAACTGTCTCGCACATTCCAGCTCCAAGCAACGCCATCCTTGTGATTGTTAACTCTTCGCAGGCATTTTTGCCACGTTCCAAAAGCGAGAACTGAACACCTTCACGAATTGCCCCTCAAAACCCTGTGACTGTTGCCGTGTTTCATGCATTCTTGCAAGTCCGCGATCCAAAAACAGCAACTGTGACGAGGATACCCTTCCCATTCCTGTGACTGTTGAAAAGATCGGAAGCATCACCGCGAAGTCCGGGTGCAGAAGACACAAGGATTCCGCACCTGTCGGCCCGCCCCCCTTTCCCCTCTCCACGTGGGACCATGGCATGGGCGGGGAGAGCCGGGAACGCCAGATGCAGGACATGTTAGGACGGCCTCCCGAGACTTAACGCTTGAATCCCTCGACTTCCTAAGGTCTGCAGACACGGTTCGACAGGCTTTCCTAGAAGATGTTGCCTTCTTGGCCCGAGAGAGTTGGCCGGGGACCTTGAACGGAGCGTGCCTGCTGATGATGAGGGCTCCTTCTTCTGTCTTGCAGCAGCTCAGGCTGAGAAAAGACTAGAACAGCAAGAGTAGTACAGCACAGTACAGTACAGTTTTGCAAAGCTTAGTAGAGTTTCGTCGAGTATCGTATAACTGATGGGTTGCCTGCATGTTTGACCCTCCACCTCTCCTCAGCTTTTGCCCCCCGGGCCCTAGCCCCAAGGTCAAGACACGCTTAGGGGCGTCGCACGTTTGAATCGCAGGTAGAGCAGAGCATGAGTCTTCGATACTCCGGTGGCCTTGGGAGAGCCACAAAATCTCAGGCTGGACACGCAAACCAGGGCGGTCCATGTGCAGTTCACGCTGTACAACCCCAACTACGACCTTTGGATTCCGAGCAGGTGCCAGCCGATCAATCGTAGCGCGAGGGTTGAATCAGAAGTGGAAGAACCTTGACCAAAGTTGACCCGGGTCGCTGCAAACTCTCCCTTTCTCAAGGAAACCTACAAACACTCCAGGGACAGGCCCCTTTTGCACCGACCGAAACTTAGTAAGTTGCCTGTCCGAGCAGCATCAGTGGATCGGAAATGAAATACAGTCGGAGTAGGTACTCCTTCGAGATGACCGGCTTCGGCACAGTCACGCCGAAGATCGACGTCTCCACCTTCAGGCGGAGGATGTAAACGGCTTGGGATATTCTGCGGTCGGGAAAAACTGGAGTGGTTTCCCAATCGTGTTTTTTTTTTCCGCGCTTCTTTCATTATGAGTAGGCCTGGAAATATGAATGGTTTCAGCCGAAGAAAATTGCACGGAACTGTGTGCGCGGAAGCACGCGGAAGCTCTGCGGAAGCAATCGGCTCGCGGAAGGTCCCGCGGAGGCTCCACCTTAAGATACGTCACAGATATCCCAAAGGCCATTCCGGGAGGATTGCAGGCTCCAGGTCCTTGTAAGAAGCAGGTCATTATCAGCATCACCACCACGCTCATTGTTATCATGCATGTTGCCATGTCCATATACTTGTTCACGGGTGTTTGCAAACTTAACCGTAGTCGAGCGGTGACGACGAATAGCACATCTGCGTCATCATGATGATGATGATGATGATCATCATCTGCAAAACTCTTCTGGATGATAGGGGACGTCCGCGGAAGCTCCGCGGAAGGTGGAACCCGAAAAGTTGATCCCAAGCCCTCAAGAGCTTAAACCGGATCTGGGATTGAAAACCGTTGAAAGCAAAGCCGCTGGTATTCCCTATCTAAGGCCAATCATTGGAAACCGCCGAAATTCAATACCCCCAGGGCCTTAAACAGGAAGTTGGATTGGAAACCGAACGCAAAACCCAAATTCCGTACCCGGAATGCCTTACCCGCAAATATGGATTGGAAACCCGCCGAACTTCCCGATACCCCCAAGGGCCCAAGGGTTTACAAGCCGAAGCCGAAAGCCACCTAATTTTAAGCCTCTTCCGATGTGCTTGCTTGTGTCTTCGCGCTTTACGTAAGCTTGCATCCTTTCTTGGTGGTTGAAGTTGTACCCGTGGTTTGCCCAAACAAACAGCCTCCTCAAGACTTGAGCCCCCACTTGCGGAAGCAAACCCCGCAAACTCAGCGAAACAACCCTTGCGGAAGGGATCCGCGGAAGCGGTATGCAAATTGAGGCCCGCGGAAGCAAAACCCTCGCGCACGGAAGCATGCGGAAGAGTCCTGCGGAAGGGTTTCCTTATTTCCATCCACACAAACACGGATAAAAACCACAGCTCTTGGTGTCACACAAGTTTGGTGATTGTAGTGCCGTGCCGGCTGAAGCTAAGCCAAGTTTATATGCATCCCCGGATTCAGGTTCTGGTAGTTCATAGGTTAGGTGCAATCATTCAACACCCCCCCCCCCCCCCAAGTCCTCCTGCTCTGACGAGGCCCGGCATGATTGAGTACGGCAGCGGCTTTGCGCAACTTCTCTCGGACATCATCAGGCAAGTCCTTCGACCGTTAAGTTGAGACGTGACGGCCCGCTGCCTCCACCTCCAGGGCCCTCTTCGTGCTCTACATCTGTCTTTTCCAGGCCTGGATGGCAATGGCACCCGAGTTTCCGCAAATACTTGGGAGCCTGTGCGCCGCTTCAGGTCTATTGGGACTTCATGTACGAGCGGAGGGTCAACGGCGCTGGGTGGAAGCACTTCTTTACCATTCAGGCTGGAGCACCTGACTTTCAATCCCGTCTGTCCATGCCGAAGAACGTGGTAATCTGGTCTTCGATCTGAAGCTGCAACGACGCTGGAGGGCGCAGTGGACCTCAGCATCGGGAGCGTGTTCTTCGCCATGCTTGGCCTGCGCTGCTTGGCTTCGAGGGCTTCTTAGGGCCCGGGCCCGGGCCGCCTCGACAGCTCCTCAGCTCAGGCTACACGACGTTCAATGCCACCGCCTCAGCGGATTTAGTCTCACGCCGTCGCTTTTGGGAAGTCGGGTGTGAACCGGCTGCTGTGTGAGCACGGCGCCAAACGCATCGCCGCTGGCATGTGCTAGAGCCAGGTCGGGTCGGTTAGCTATTTGGCCGACCATTCCAACGGTGTCCTTGACGTACTTTCCTCAGGTTGAGTTGACGGGTGCCGTTGGAGCGTTGAGAGTAAGCTGACCCCGCATCCCGAAGAAAGTTGCAACTCGCACGCGCTTTGCCATGTGGCGGAACATCCTCGTCATTGCTTGGCGTTGCGCTCAGGCGACGGAGCTTTCCCAAACTTACAACCAGCACCTTGCTCTGGATGCTGCGATGGCGGCGAGAGTCCTGGGCGGGGGAGGGTTTGCACTACGAGCCTCACTGCGCAATCCCGGAAACTGAAAGCAGCCACAGTTCTCGAGCGGCTTTGTGCATGGAGTTCTTGGGATGAGGCTTTGGTTCTTTACCGCGCCCTCTACTTCCTGAAGGTGAACCGCCACGCCGCTGCCCCAGGCAGCTGAAGCTCCCGGCAGGAGCGATCTACAGAGCAAGAGCTTGTCCCCACCGCACAACTCCACGTCCAGAGGTCTTCATCATCTGGACCTCAGTGGCACGGGCCACGATGATCGCATTGAGGCTCTGGGTAAACGGCATGGGGTTGAGGTTCCGTTCTTTGAGATATCAATTGAAGGAGCCGCAGAATACACGAGTTAAGGTGGGGTGGCTCTTGCCGAGGACCTAGGAGAGGTTTCCCACGGTGGATAACTCTAGCATTACCAAGTGGTGTTTTTGCACGCGGGTGGTTTGCTGATGTTATTGTATTCCCACGGCTGGTAGTATTTGCACAGGTTTCGTTGCTCCGAGCAATTGTCGCTGTCCCTTCGGACGTATGACACCAGAGCCACAGCTGTTGAATGCCTCATGCGCTTCGGTTCGCATTCAGTGCTGAGGGGGAGCCCTCACAATTCCCGAGCCACTAGGGTATACGTGCAGCGACATGGGTTAAGTCTTCAAGTTGTGAAGCATGGTAGACCGACGATGTGGAAGGCTGCGGATGGCTGCTCAGATGATGGCGATGACGAGCTTGACCACTGTGATGATGAACCTGGTGATGATGTTGATGCTAGTAGCGGCGAGATACCGCAATGCAAGAAGAGTTTGCGCCGCGCGGCAGGCTGCTGGTGGTGTTTGCACCGATCCTCGGAGCACTTACGGTGCTGAGCATGGGGGTGTCCTCGAACTTCGACCAGTACGCCAGGACCGGGCTCGGCAGGCTCCGGAGCAGAAGTTTCATGGGCTTTCATCGACTGAAGCGTATGAAGGGAAGCGGTGATTTCTGCATGGGGCAGCCCACAAGCTCCGACCATCAACCCCTCGCGGAGGACTTTTGGATCGGCCCTGACGCAGAACCTGCTCATGATCTTCGGGGATGACGAGACGATCAAGGCCTGCGCCGCAACGCCGATGCTCTTTGCGAAAGACGGCTTGTTGATGACCGACAACTGCCAACGGCAAACACACAACAAGGACAACCAGAAGCACAGCGACCACCACCCCAGCCACAACCGCATCCGTAGCCATGATGTTGCTGAAATACCTGATTGCAGAAGCCATGTTCGGGAATCAGGTGATGCATTGGATAATACTGATGCCTTGTGGCCTCATAAACGCCCAAATTCTTTTTTTCTGGAGAAGCTGGCGGTTTGGACTCATTAGGTCCTGCAAACTAACACTGCAAGTTTGATGCTTGCGGACTCGGTGCCGTGCACAGTTTATACTGCAGCCTGAATTGTTCCGCCAGGGCTACGACGCCAACCGCGGCTGGCAGCAGGATGCCGAGTTTTGCATGCTGCTAAGCCCCCAACTGACGGGAGCAGGCGCAAGAAGGACGGAATGTGGAGCCACGACAACAGTGCTTTTTGTACAGGTAGCAACAGCTTGCTAAGGCTAGCAAAACTGGTAGCAGCAATAGCTCGGACACTACTTGGAATCACGGCCCACATTGCAGCAGCAACCTTTCAACTACTGATGTTAGCAGTCTAGTTAACTAGTCAGGCTCCACTGCCCAACGCAGATGGACGTGTAAAACAGACTGAGAAGGGATGCATTGAGGCTCAGCTTCAACGTTGTCCTGTACTATGCCACGAGGCACGCAAGATCCCGAGATCAGAGGGCGGTCTGCTGAAGTACCTTATACATGCATACATGCATACATACATACATGCAGCATGCTTACATACATAGACAGGTAAATGTGCATATGAACACAACCAGACTCATGAACTTGTACGGATGCCTCGTTTTGCACCTCATGCCTTGTGACGGCATTGCAACTGTTGGGGCCCGGCGGAGCAGGGTATAGCAGGAGGTCGGTCAGAACTAGCATATGAGCTGTGCAGTCGCCACCTTCACCCAAGAGGAAAGAGTCATGCGAGCTCCGTCCCACAACTCACCCTGAAAGAAACTGGGCAGGCTGATCTTCGTGAACACGTGGTTTGCGATACTCATCCACGAGCCGCGATCTTAGCTTCGATTCGATCTGTCATAGAGGCGCTTCATTGGGACATAATCTTTCAATCGTCAACGTCTTCTGTGGATCCCCAAAGCGGAATCTCGCCTCCTTCAAAAGCCGATGTTCACCGGAGACACTAGACATATTTCGCCCCAGCGGTCATTCCGTGTCTCTTGAAGCCAGCCTAAGCAGAGGTATCAGAAGACGCGGGTAGCGGCTGGCTATTTTACGAAGAAGTACAAGTGGAAGGACGCTTGCAATCTCAAGTCAAATGTAGGGGCACTGTACGAACATTGAAGGCTTGCTTGTGGCTTGTTATTGCGTCTTCGTGTCTCGAAAGTCACGAAAGTCAAGTGCAGGGCATGCATTGGGGCCCAAGCCTGACAGCCTCTGAGCCTCAGAGCGGTCAAAAGGAGT
The DNA here is from genome assembly GCA_905221615.1 of Symbiodinium sp. CCMP2592. Classification (NCBI taxonomy): domain Eukaryota; class Dinophyceae; order Suessiales; family Symbiodiniaceae; genus Symbiodinium; species Symbiodinium sp. CCMP2592. The sequence continues at coordinate 81,609 of CAJNDT010005290.1, read as the reverse complement.
CTTGCCCCATGTGCTGTACTGGCAGACTGGAGGCGGTCTGGCCATGCTCCGTCGAGCACCGAAGCCGTCACTTTGCACATGCCCACGACGTTTGCCCCTTCTGCATCAACGTGCGTCGCAGCTCCTTCGTGTGTCCCACTGCAGACGTATGCAGGAGGGACGGGCTTTTAAGCATTTGACGGCCCCATTCGTCATGCGCCCCGTGCACATCGTGCAAAGATCTCAAGGCACTTGTCAAGGGCAGCAATTGCTGGGATTGCATTCCCCAGAACAACAACCTGCAAAGATGGCGCAGCCCGTGCCTCAGAGGCAAAGTCCTTGAGGGTGCCTGCCTGACGGAGGAACTATCGCTGAACTCCCGGTGGCCTTCACCGGAGCAAGAACGGCCATTACAGCTGGTAAAGATGCGCGTAGAACTCGGACGCCAGGAATGACCGGGATGTTTGCGGACAGCAAACAGCGCCCATCGCCTCTCAAAGCATGTAGCCACGAAAGCCCTGCGGCATGCTAAGCTGCGGCTGTTGGTACCGCAACTCGTCGGCACTCGTGCAAGCTTCCTGCGGGAAAGACAGCCTGAGCCGCAGCACTTGCCGTGGATGGGGATTTCATGGTGTTGAACATGTCAGCGCATCCGGCCCAAAATTGAACCAATCGTTTCTCACCCAATGATGATCCCTCGCTCGTACTTCCAGTGTTCTGCAGAAAACTCTGAGTCAGTCTCCATGTTGTTGGATTGTTGCGACACCCAGGCATGACGTGTATCGAGCGAAGCAGCACTGTAATGCGTACTTCAGTTGAAGGTCCAATGCCCAATGCGCTTTGTCCAGCATTCGCCCCAATCCATTTTACAGTTCCCGGGCTCGGCATGTGTCACTTGGCTTTGGCACCTCGGTTATTGTCATGCTTTCGCTTGACGGAACATCCATAATCCTTGTAACAGCCCCTACAGTACCGTTGTGGGAACCTTACAGGAACTCTTGTTTAGTACCCTTCTAGTAACCCATAATAAAAGGCATTACAGTTTGGATGTCAGATCCCTGTCGAAGGAGTACGACTACGTCGGCTCGGCACTCAGCCTCAATCCAAGCCTCTGCCGACCTCCCGAGACCTCTTTGGTGACGAAGCTCTCCCAGAAGCAGCCCGAGCTCGAGTCAGCGCTTGTTGTGTCTATGGGGGCTTCAAAGAGCACTGGTGGCACGGCTGTGCAAAGTCACGGCCCAAGCAAATTGGTTGCTGAATGTTAACTAATGTTGCTAAGACATTTTCTCTTTAACCACACCGCTGTAGTTGCAGTGCCGACAAGCTTCGTGAAAGTCTTCTTTCCAAAGGCGTTCTCGTCGCCATACCTAGGCAGTCAAAGTCCTTGAGATGCAGAGCCCGACAAAGACAACCCTGAACCACCAACCCGAAGCCGTAAAGCCTAAGCTGAGTGGAACCCTGGTTTGTCCGGTCGGAGTCATTTCAGTCCCAGAACAACTCGAACTTGTGTGCCGTATGACCGTACGAAAGAGCCCCGCCAGTTTGGTGCCTTCCATGGCTCCGCCTGCCACGGTTTGATTTCGAAGCAGGGATTTCAAGGAGTTTGTGGCGAGTCGAGTGATGTCGAGTTGCTCTGTAGTGTACACAACCACCAACACTGTGCATCGGTCAACATAGCCTTGAGTGCAGCCATGCCAGGCCTTTCAAAAGCCTGTACCTGAACTTTTTGAGACCGAGAATTGAGAAGCCGAGGGCTCAGTATGAAGAGTGGATGATCGAGAGCTGACCAAGCGGCGCGTATTTGGTACTTCGGAAGTTGGCATCTGGGTTGTTTCTTGTAGGTTGCCAGAGAATCATTCCCCCGTGTCGTAGACTCTTCTCTGCTTTTGAATACATGTGTTCAGAATTTAGAGACTGGGAGCTATGGAAGACTCCTGAAGCCAAGGCCAGCGGACTTGCACTCGGCTGATGACGAGTGAAGTCAGGTTGCAGGAGATCCATTCTGAGATTCAATGGGCTGTGTTTGCCGGTGTGATCTGGTGTGCTGTCAGCTGCCTTACAGATCCGCCTGCAGTTGCCAGACATGATGTCAGAGCTTACTCAGAACCTGTTCTTGCAGAAGTGTCTAGTTTCCCAGTTGCAGGAGGATGGCTGGCGCACCGTTGGCTGCCTCAAGAGCACCTGCGCTGAGCATCCCCGTCTCTTCCCCACCAGTCTGGGCACCCTTTACTTCACTCCCTTCAACTTTAAACCCCGAAGCCAAGCGCTTTCGAAGCTAGTGACGTGTCACTTTTAACGGGCAATGTGAGGGCCCAGAGTCGGGACCATCGTGGGTTTGCAGAGCATCCCAAGCCCAAGACCGCGCACATCTTGGACATGTTGGGATCCCGCGTTGGCGGCCTTCCCCACATGGCCCGTTCACACGTTTAGGGCCTTTGGTGAAACAGCCGAGGTTGCATGCACTCCGAAGGGCCTTGGGAGTGTCGTAGTACCACTTCCAAGCTCCCACCAGTCGATAGAACTCTCACCTAAGAAGAGGAAGGGCATGATAGGTGAGCTGTGGTGAGCTGACGAGGGGTTCGGCCAAAGTTGGCTTGTGCTCCGAGATCCGAAAGCGATCGCCGGCGTCCTCGTGCTGCAAAAGGCCCATCACTACACTTCACTTCTTTCGGGTGCCCCCGTGGGGCATTGTGTAGGTTGCCCTTTTCTTTCTCTGCGCCGCTCGCTTGTGAGAGCTATGGTCCTTTGGAGTTTCGGTTCGAGTGCTAAGGATGCTCGCAAACCTTGACACGCTTGCTTGGGAGGTCCCGCAAAAACATAAGATTTGTCGAGGAAACTTCTGAGCATCGTGGCACTATCCGGGGCTTTTGTTCGGCTGTTTTTCGGGGTCAGCCTCTCTTCTGGTCTGTCGGAGTTCGGCTGGCGCCTGACACCAAGCTTTGCGCGCTCGGCACGCGCACTTTCAGTGGACCAGCGCCATGGCCGGTGAGGATCACGCCGATCACGCCTCGCTGTTTTTCCAAAATGTGGCGTCGCTCTCAGAGGACCGAGAAAAAAGCCTCCCTTCCCTTGCCTTGCCGATCATCCTCTCCTTAGACGAGACCCCCAAACCCACTAGTTACTAGTTACAGTAGCTGGGAAACACAATCGTCTCAGGCGCCTAAGAAACCCGTAACACCCACTTCCGACGGAGGAGTACTCTCGACTGCGCTCCGAGAATGCAAACTTGCAGCTCGCTTTGGCCCAGCTCGCTGGGCGAGAAGTGTCGGATGCACCTCGGAATGTGCTCCAGTTTAGGGTTGCTGTTTTGGGGGGGTTCCCTTATTTCATACAATTATAGTATAGTGGGCCCCAAAGCCCCATTCTAATTATGAAGGGCTAACTGAACTGACAGCCCGCAACCCTCTGGGCCAAAGCAGTGCCCAGGCGAAGGATGTCGAAGCATCAGCTCTCCCACCTGTGCTCGTGTCTGAGGCAGGGCCTGAATCCCCTCTTGACACCCGAAAGCTTCGAGGATGCCAAGCCCAAGACGATCACGACCCTGTAGTTGCAGTGCCTAGCTTGGAGCAATCTCGGTTTGTGCAGGTGTTCCACGGCACCGAAGACAACAATTTCAACAATTTCCAGGAGCGCGGTGCTACACAGTCGCAGCAGGACGGAAGCAATCGTTGTATGGTTGTGAAATGCAAAAGTGATACCCGAGCCTCAGTCTTAAAAATCGCTGGCCCATCGGGAAGCCACTTGGATGGTTTGGTATTTTCCAGAATTTTGGGCCCAGCACATTGTATCATTAAAGTTGTGATCCTGCAGTCAGCTTCTAAACTGTGGACAAAGCAGGCCCTGACTCTGCACGCATGTTTGAACCAAGCAGGCGGAGCAGGTCGTCACCGAGACCGAGACCGAGTCGTACCGCATTCGAACTTCGCCAGCAGCCAGTGCAGTGTTCGAATTGAAATGCATCAGGGCTTTGCCTCTGCGACAGCTAGACAGCTAGACAGCCCGGCTCGGTGCTCTCTCCATGCATCCCGGCGTACCGGGCGGTGTCACTCTGATGCTTTTGAGGTTTTCAGCAGACCAACACGCTCGGCAGCAACGATACACGTGCCGGGCGCCCAGCGAGTGAGTCCGTAGCTTTCCGGCTCAGCACAGCTGGCCGCAGCTGGCCTGGCCCAGGTCTGCAGGAACTGATGCGCACGCACACCGCCGCTCACAGAGAGAGCGCGAGACACCAAATGAGCAAGCAAACCAAATCAGTTCACACCACACCTAATTCCCAGGAAAATTCTGCGACACCTCTCTTGCAGCCGAAATCAAGTCCCACGGATTCCAACGGAGGCTTGTCACTCAGAATCTGCAAAACTCTGACTATTCCTATTCCCTCGAGTTCATTATTGTCACTATTCAAGCCCCCTAAAACACCCTAAACCCAAAATCTGAAATCCGGTAGCAGTCAGACTCTCGAAGCCGTGCCTGTGTCAGCGAGTGTGCGTGTCGAAACCCGAAGCCGTTTCAAGCCGCCGTGTCTTCAGGCCGCTTCCAAAGTCGACTGGGACGCCATGCCGGACACGGGCTTTCAGGGTCCCGCAGCTGCTGGAGGGTTTGGGGTTGAGGGAGGGTCAGACTACCCATAGGCCCCAAAGTAGTTCCTTTTGGGGATTACCTTATAGAATTCTATATATGAACCCCCAAAATGAGCTACTTTGGGGCCTATGGGTAGCTAGCTGCTACTTGTAGAATTTCGGACTGGCAAGTTCAGGGCGAGGTTGCAAGGACTGGGGAGTCACGATCGGGGTTTTGGCGCCACTTGTGCTCGAGTCTGGGGATGAGATGGGATGAGTGCAGTGGACTTGGGTCGGGAAGAATATGGGCACCGGCCCCGAAAGCCATCCGGGATCATCAGGGTGTTCTGGCATTGCAGAATTCTGAGGTCGACATGCAGTCTTCAGTCAGGGCCAGCGCCTGAAAGCTGCGATTGCGGAAGATATGGTCAATGACATGCGCTACGACTTTTCGGCTGAAATTGGTGGAAATGCAAACCTACTCCAATCGCTTATCATCGCTTATCATGTCATTACGGAGCTGTTTCGAAGATCTCTTGAGCGTCTCTGACTCGGTGATAGCAGTAGCGTCTGAGTTTTCTTCTGACAAGTGCATCCACGAACTGCAACTGGAGCGTGCCTGCTGTCGACTACGGGGGGAAGAAAGTGCTTCAAGTAGCTGAGAGTCTGGAAGCACCGTGGCCTTGAGCATGCTGGAGTGCTCGCTGGCAGATAATGTGCTCAAAGTTCTAGTTCTAATCCCCCTGTAAGCCCCTTTAAAGCCCCCTTGAAGCCCCCTTTGAAACCCCCTTGAAGCATCTCCAAGCTACTCTGTCCCAGAGCCAAGAGCTGCCAAGGACGTGAAGAACTTGTACAAGAAATCCGGCTCCTTGGCCCAAGGGCCATCCTCGTATCATATTACACCATGTACCATTTTGAGTTACATTACCTTTCATAATCTGATACTGTTATGATATTCAGCACGGAACAGTGTAGGTAGGCTGACTTCGAAGGACTGAGGCTGGCAGGCGATTCGCTTAATACCGAGTAGTTATATGAGTGCGTAGCTCAATGGTTAGACGTTATGACTCGTTATGACATGGGGTGAAAAAGCCACACACAGGGCTGCCCCGGTGAGAATCCAAACCTGCGAAATGGGATTCGAGCAGGAGTTGCCATGTCTATATCCACGGATGGCTGTGTTTAGGGTTAGGTCAAGGTTTGGGGTAAGGAATGATTTGGATTCGGGAGTGATCATAATATTTCCCGCTCGTGTCCTTTTCGCACAGTTTTCTAGTTTTGCGACAGGAAGCGGTCTGGCACCTGTGAACTCCAGATAGCTGGCTAGATCCTGATGTAGACACTGGCGACCGAGCCAAGGATGCTTTCAGTATATGGCTCGGCATTCATTCTTTGAGAACTTCACGATGTTGATCATCGTGATCTATGCCCTCTACATGTCCTTCGACACTGACTTGAACGGAGCTGACCTTATTACAGAGACCGCCCCCTTCTTCATTGTCAGTGAGCAGCTCTTTTGCTTTTATTTTTCATTGGAGCTCTTCATTCGCTTCATGGCGTTCGAGAGGAAGTGCAACTGCTTCAAAGATGCTTGGTTTGCCTTCGATTTCGCCCTAGTATTCATGATGGTCGCCGAAACCTGGGTGCCTTGACTTGGTCGGAGGGCGCATGCTGAAGCTTCGTGTTGCCATAAATTTCACCAGCAGGACAAGGCTTGGCTGTACGGAGCAACGAAGACCACCACCACCACCCCCACCACCCCCACTACCCCCACCACCCCACCCACCCCCACCACCCCCACCACCCCCACCACCCCCACCACCCCCACCACCACCCCCACCACCCCCACCACCCCCACCACCCCCACCACCCCCACCACCCCCACCACCCCCACCACCCCCACCACCCCCACCACCCCCACCACCCCCACCACCCCACCACCCACCCCCACCACCCCCCCACCCCCCACCCCCCACCCCCACCACCCCACCACCCACACCCCCCACCCCCCACCCCCCACACCACCCCGCCGTTGGCCGCCGGTGCTGGTGCCGCTGCAGCAGGAAGAGAGCAAAACAACCGCACCACCTGCAATGTTGTTGCGAAAGCAACAGCAGCAGAAGCCACAGCACCACCCGCCGCCAATGCCACCACAGACACCGACACCGCCCTCGCTGCCAGCATCACCATCACCGTCAACATCCACCATCCATCACCCACTACCATCATCATCACAATTACTGGCATGCTTACGTGTTGAGTCATCACCGCCAGCCTTACCACAACAGTGGCAAGCAGATGCCAGCGTCGCTTTTTGGGCGTGTTTGCAGGTCATGAACATCGTGGTCCTGGCAATGGCGGGTTCAGGCGGTGGGACAAACATCTTCGGTGATGCCTCGATCCTGCGCATCTGGGCCCACCAGGGTTTGGAAGTTAAGGGGTTGGAGGATGAGTTGCAGGGACCTCAAGGCCCTTCGCGATCGCTTGCTTTGCTAATGTTAGAAGATCAGCCCCAGGGCCACACTAAACCGCATCTGGCACCAACGACGAAGCCCTTGAAGCAAGATCGCCATCCTTCAAAAACCTGTCAGTCAATCCATGAATGAAATTATCCATCCAGCAATTTACACATATAGAAGCATTGACGGTTACATGATACAGACACTAAACAACACACACCTATATATATATATATAGAATACTTATCTTACTTATGATATATATATATACACATACATATACACATACATATATATATATATATATATATATATATATACACACATATTTACACACACAGATATATATATATATATATATATTGCAATATATATATATATATATATATATATATATGTATAGATATAGATGTAGAGATAGATATACAAGCCATTAGCACCGAAACCCGCAAGGCCGCTTTGCTGAGCTGCACAACGCCAAATGCCCAAATCCCCAAGGCCGAATGTTCCCACAAGCAGGATCCTGTGACCTCCCCTTCCCCTCTCAGTGTGTTGTGGGTCCCCACTAGCCGCCAGCAGAATGCATGTGCTGATCAAGTCGGTTCATAGAGAGACATTCGGGTCTGTACATACATACCTATGTATATATATATATATATATATATATACATATACACATACATATCTACCTCTACCTCTCTCTCGCTCTCTCTCTCTCTCTCGATAAATATATATATATATATATATATATATGTATGTATATACAGAATACACATACACACATGCATGCATACATACATCATACACATACAGGCACGTACATATTTCTCGAGAGTGCATCGGAATACAGGCCCATGTTTCTCGAGTACAAGAAGCCTGTTTGACGTTTTCTTCCAGACTTTCAGGAATAGCAGCTTATTGCTTTGTTGTCCGACGCTGTCTGTAAATATAAAGAAAAGCATATCATAAGTGTATGATGTGTATGTATACATATATACATACATACATACATACATACAAGTAAGGTATCGCGCGGCTGCTGCGCTTGACGCGGCTGTTGAGGATGGCGCGTCTCATCCGGTGGCCTGTTGGAGCTTTAGCAAGTTTCGGGTGTAAGTGTGTTGCAATTTCAACGGTTTGGGGTCTTGTTTTTTTGTGGGGGGCATATGGCTACGTCGACTTTTCCAGCCCATGAGAAGTAATACGTCAGGCTAGCTTGAGAACGACCTGGTGCACCATTCTAAACATAGTCGCATAGAAGCTAAACTGGTGTATAGCAACATCATGTCCCCTATAAGATAGGTATCAGTATGATTTTTTGCGCACTGAAGCACGTGCGCCCTAGTCTTCCTCAGCAGTGGACTCAACCTCATGATGGTAGCAGCGATGCAAGCAGAACGATAATACGTTATCTGAAGTGGTGGCACCAGCAGTTCGAAGCTTTGACCTGAGAGGTTCTTCCCTGAGCTCCTGATAATGGTGAAGGCAATCTGGAGTGCTGCGCGATCGGTGGGCTTCACCCTGATTCTGCTTGGCATCTGCCTGTATGTGCCGGGGCATTCAGTTCAGTCAGAATTTTGGAGTGGTGCAGATGTAGTGAGTCAACTTCGCGTGCTGATCACGAGGTCTTCGCCATAGCTTTCAAGACTGCGCTTGTGGGCACAGCCGTTGGAGACAAGTATTTCAAGCACGTGCCTGGCGCCATGCACAGCCTGCTCCTACAGGGTACGCTGCTGGACTCGGTCTCGGAGATGCTGAATATGATGATCGAGACTGAAGAGTATCTGGGCCTCGGACTGATGTACTTCTTCATGATAGTCTCTGCCATAACCATCATGAACATGCTCATCGGCGTCCTCTGCGTTCCTTGGTTCAACAGAACCTCCCGGATTTGCCACGTACACTGGCGGAAGATGAAGAGTCCTCACATGTAGGGATGTAAGATTGTTACTATCAGTCACTCTGGAATCAACCTTCAACATGTACACTTACCAATTCCCTAAGACCTTAAACCCGATGTACGCGGACCAGACCCGCTACTCGTGTCAAAAAGCCGACTTCGTGGGCACGGCTGAAAAGCTTCAAAACATCACATTTGACATGCTAAAAGGTAGGAAGGCGATAGGGAAGGCTTGCAACGTCCCAGGAGGTGATCACGGCCGTCGCAGACGCCGAGAAAGAAGCCTTGCAGGCCAAGCCAGCTTGCAGTGGTGTTTTCTTCTGGTCGCACGCCCTCCTAAACCCTAAACTAAACCCTAAACCGTACTTTCAGGTCAGCTGGACGACAGAGGTCCTCCAGACATGCCTGCAGCTGGGCGCCGATGAGAACAATGACGGCTGCATCGCCGCCGGCCTTCTCTTCACTTAAGGGTGGTTAGCTATAAGGGTTGCTGACTTTATATGGGCTTTTATATAGGGCCCTACAACCTACACCCTTGTAGGCCTTTTGCGCTTGTCTGTTGCGCTAGCCTGTCACTATGCATTTCGTACCTTGCCTCATGATGCCATTCATCGAGGCTGTGAAGGAAAGCTGCAGGGTTAGCTGCCTGAGCAGCGTGCTAAGTAGCAATCAGAAGGGTCGACTTTAGGTAGCGGCAATTGCCACTGTCTCCATTTGCCCCTCAGGATTTGGATGAGTTCCAGCACATGGTCTCCAATGCGAGAGTTCGCAAGGTCTTGCGCGAGGCTGACGTAGACCTGCACGACCTTGTGGCCCGGCATTTAAGTACAGCGGCACTGCAAAATTCCCCATTGCTACTCTTCCCAGTATTGAGATCTTGGTTTACTCTTCCGAGTGTCATTTCAATCAACTTCCTCGTGCAGTCTATATGCTGTGTTTTTTTCGTGGTCGAGCTCCTTTTCGTGCGAAGCGGGGAGCATCTATCCATCTTGTCATCATCAGCTCAAATGACTGACGAATTTGCATGGAGTTAGAGAGTATGCTTGGGAACGGAAAGCAACTGGATCGATCTACTGGATCAGATCTTCAATCGAAGTGGGCGGCCAGTCCGCTCGAGACTCAGGTCAACTTCATAGACGTCCTTTTTGAAAACGGTGAGGAGGGTGGCTACTACGACAAGGCGCCCTCACCTCTCTGGGCTTGAGGGCTTGAGGATCCACCATATTTCGGATATTCCGATTGTGTTGCATTTGTCGCAAGCCCGGTAGTACGCAGCAATCGCTATCGTACATTGGCGAAGTCCAAGAAAGCCCGGCGGGCCCAGTATTCGAAGGTCGACGGTAGATGTTTCAGGGTTTCAGACTTTGGGCCGCTTTGCAGCTTCTTCACGCTGCCACAACCAAAGAAGCCCCATCCATTCGACATCAGGTGCCGTTCTCCCAGCTGCTTTGTCGCATCGGGCCCTGCCTTATTCGGGGTAAGCATGGAAGTTTCTTCTAACATGCTGTCCATGAGTCCATAATTATGATCTTCGCAGTCACATATCCTCCTCTTCCACACTTGCTTCCGGTCTTGCTTAGAGCTTGAGGTTTATGGAGCGGCTCCTCAAGCTCCGCGGAAGCAACACCGCCACAGTCAAAGACTTGGCATCCTGGCTGACGAAATGGGGCAGCCTTTCTCCACAGGGCCCGAAACGTTGCTTCATGCATTTCCAGATCTCCCAAAGTCTGCAGGGTAAGCCGGAGTATGCAATATCCGAGGTGGACATTAGAAAATGGATGACGCGGGAGTTCACGGAACTTAAGACGCAAGTTCTGCGCACGACATCGTCGCGCCTTGGCTTCAGAGTTGCTAGCAGAAGCCTGGATGGTACTGTTTCCAGCCGCCTGAGGAGGAAAACTACAACTACGGTGCCTCGATCTTCTTCTGCGCCATACGGCTTACCTTTCGAATTTGTGATGCAAGTCTAGCCCGACTGCGGAGATTGTGACGCCAGTTGACAAAAGGCGTCCTAGTCCACCTGCTCCAGTTCTTGCATTCAGTCAGGTCTCAGGTCTTCATGAGCCGGTTTAAAGTTTAGCAGCAGTCTCGCGCCTTGCCCTTGTCCGTTTGGCATTGAGCCAGATTTCGGGTTCTCGCAGAATACCAGATCGATCTACAAATTGAGCACTCCAGACTCCAGACCCTTTGGCTCCTACGGTCCTACGTCGACCTGCAGTGAGGCAAGGCTGACATACGGATTGTCCTTTCTGATAGGGCCGGCATGGACCAGCTATCTGCAACGCTGCACGTTGACGACAGATGTGAGAACATAGGAATTTCTACCGAACCTGGCGAACTTATTTGTGCGGTCTTTTGGCTCTCAGGCGTCTAAAAATGGCACTTGTAGTGCAGGGCTCGTCCAAGCGTGTTTCCTTGGACATGGAGGTGGGCATTTATAGGCATCTTTGCGGTTCGACGCGGTTCGACACACAAAGTTCTCAGAGGGTCGCGTGGTTGCTGAAGCTGTCCAGGAGACAGCCGGGGAGATGTGGCACCCCAGTGACGGATGCAACGATCTATTGCGGGCGCTTGATGAACCCTGGCGAACTTCTTCGGTGTTGTGGAACACTAACACGGTATGCTGGCCCGTTCTCCTACCATCTTCATTGGAGCAGCTACTGCTCACCACCATCACCGGCACCTCCACCGCCACTACTGCTGTTGCTAAGTCATCATCATCATCATCATCATCATCACGCCACCATTGTCATCCCCACCATGGGTCATCATCAGCATCAGCATAAGCATCATTATGTCGCCATCGCCAGCATTTTGACCACTCATCACTCATCACTATCGCCGTTAGCATCAGAATCACCACCATCGCAGCGGCATAATCGTCTCCATGTCCTGCTGGCTGTTGTTTGAGATGTGTTTATTGCAAGTTTCTCATTTTTTTCGTGTGAGCCTGTTTGGTCTTGGTGGTTTTCTGGTCTTTGTTAGTCATGTTGGCAGTGGTGCGTATCATCGAGCGGCGCACAAGAGTGAGGATGACTGAATCTCACGTCAGGACCATTATGCTCAGTGGCGAGGGGCCGTGGAGCGATCCTTCGGTAGACAGGGAGCAGAGGGCATGATGGAGGTGCTCAGTGGCATTTTCTGCGTGAAGTAAGAGCTGTGTCTGGTGTCAAGGTGTCAGATGTATCAGTTTATGATGATGTATATCTTACGAAGCAAGCATAGCTGGTTGCAGCGGCCATGTGAGATCTGGCGAGGCTTCGTCGTTGCTCTCGCAACGCAAGGCCGCCTACGGAAGCTCTTTGGAGGAAGAAAAGCAAGGCATGACCTGGCTTTGCGCAGCTATTCGCTTCAGATTTGCGGTCAGCCTGGCTCCTGCGCGATGATACTTACCGAGTTGAGCCTCTGCACGATCTCTGCAGGAAAGCTGTTCGAGACACAGCAAACCTACCAGCCAGCTGTGGTGAGCAACGATCCACTACCTGCACCTTGGCCCTGGATGCCTTTTGAAGCATGCAGTGATTGTGACACTGTCTTGCTGTTGCTGCGAGATGGCTGAGGACTGCTTGCCGACTGAAGCTTTCGAAAAAGCAAAGCCGATAGTCGTACTTGACGAGCCATCGAAGGCTCCGTGGTTCGCATTGTGAGACTGTTGCAGCTGTTTGCGTGGTCTCGTGCCACGAGCATCAGATCATTGGGGCAAAGGAACACTGCTCGAGTCGCTCGAGCCGCTCGTTGGTGGAAAGTCCCCGCAGAGATAGTCTTAGCGGTCCGTCTCATGAAAAGCCGCGTGACTGCACCGAATTCAGGCACAGTATATACTGAGCGGCTTTCAGAGAAGGTGCAGAGCCTCCAAGCTCTAAGGTCCTCCAAGCCGTCTGCCGGCACCGCTGCCATGCTCGGCCTCCATGACATTGGCGGTTTTCAGGGTTTCCTCCGTCGGCGCAAGACCTACATCGACTATATGGCTGGACTTCTGGTCCTTCTTAACTCGTCACTTGGTGCATGAAGGGTTTCGTGCATGCACCGTTTAGATGCGAGCAGCGTATTGCCGAGGTTGGTTATGATGCTCGAACTGGAACTTGAAGGTCGCGCAGTGGGTGCAGCTCAGTTTGGCGGCTTGGACAGCCTTGCCAATGTTCGTCTCCGTCATATGCAAATATACAAGCATACGAAAACAGTAATCTGCTAGCTATCTATCCCAAGCCGACTTAGCCCTTAGCGGGCCCTGGCCCCAACAAGAGCCCAAGCGCTTCGAACATAAGACGTTTGGCGCGCAACAAGCGCCGGAGCCGGAGTCTTCTGGAGACCGACATGGTCTCATTATACGACCGTTTCTTCCATAATTCTACTCTTACCAGAAGTGCACTGTAAACCAAACCCTAAACCCTAAAAGCCCCGGCTAGGAGGAAAAAGGCATTCAAAAAAAGAAACCCTAAACCCCAACTGCAGTACCCAGAGGCCCCATAGTAGTTCCTTTTTGGAACTACCTCATAAACTTCTAGATATAACCCCCAAAAAGGAACTACTTTGGGGCCTTAGGGTATTTTTGTGCGTTGAAAACCGAGGTCTTGCGAACTCCGGGCCCGACTTGGCCTCGGTGGAGCCTGTCTTCCGAACGATTGACGCCGTCTTTGCAGCTCCGCGGAAGGTATTTTGGGTGGTTGTCAAAATTAGGGTCCCTTCTTGGGTCCCTGTTATAATACGGCACCTGTTATTTAAGGTACCCAAAAGGGACCCTGATTTTGACAACCACCCAATATAGGGGCCTTAGTAATTACCTGTACTCTTCTGCGATTCCCTACAAGCAATGTAGCAGAATATGGTAATATGCTGCAACATGCCAGCTGCAGCAGTCGTCGCCCCCCCCCTTGCAGGCCGGTGTTAGGAGCAGTGGTATCAGCAGCACTGCCAGTGGTAGTGAAACTAGTCGCAAAATCAGCCGAAGTACGTGCAAGCATGATAATGCAAAAATGAAAGATGCCAGTGGCTCTCTCAGGTGTATGTTTTTCTTGCTGAGTTGGTCATCCGCGTGGTGATCGAGCGCCTGCAGTTTCCCGTGCGGCGTTGGTTTGCAGCAGTTTTCCTTTGTGTTGAAATCGCTGCATGCATCATCTCCTAGTGGCAGCACTAGCATCAGACCCCATGGACCCCAACCGTGTTGATGATAGGACTGTCAAGCTTATGCTGAACCCAGTTTCTTCTATGACTTTGCCAACTGGTTCGACCTGGCGCTGGTCACGGTCGGGGCTGCCTGCCTCAGAGATTCAAGGGCCATAGCAGGCAGACAAGGCACAAGAGATGCTTGAAGTGCTCGGCTACAGGAGCTTAGAGATGCTGCAGTCGTGTGCAAGTTCCGTGGTTTGAGTTGCTGGTTGTGGCTGCAGGATGCTGCAGGAATGTGCCAACTTTCAGCCATTTGCAGGTGCGTGAAAGGGGTTCGCACCTGCTGCCAGAACCTCTGCCTCGAGTCCAATTCGACGCCACGCCTCCCTTGTCTGTCCGAAGCACTTCTTACAGAAGGCCTTCTGCCGCATTGCGCAGATCAGCTCGATTCCCACACGATAACAGCTGGGGCAGTACAGCCACACCGCAGCAGCGGCAGCAGCAGCGTACTGCGAAGCTGGGCAGCCAGAAAGGTCGTCGCCTAGTGACGAATGGGCATGCCCGCACCGCAGACATGAACCTCGAAAATCGACGCACTCGTTTTGTCGCCAACAGCCTGCCATTGTGGATCCCAACCCGCGCTGGATCCCATCATCGTCTCTTCGCTCACCCCTCGCATGACGTGGCCATGCCCACCTGCGTGCAGACGTTGCCCATGCAAGAGGGAACAACCGGGAGGACCTATTTACCATGTAACACTGCTGTCATAAATCAAACGTGCACGCGATCGAGGCTGAGGTGGTGAACAGATCGGATTGATCGGGTATTTCGACCATGCGCAGACTATTGGTGATACTCGTATTCATGATGCTACAGCCGTTACTGGTATTGGTTACCGACATGCTACGGTTACTACTTACTGCCGATGCCGCCATCACAGCCATCTTTGCTACTACGACAACCGCAGCTCAGCGAGTGCCAGACATGACCCGTCTGGATTGCCAAATGAGGGGGCGTGTTTAAAATAGTGTGTTAACGTTAAAATTTAAGGCAATGACGGGGCGGGGTTAAGGAATGTCATCAACCTGAATCGCAGAATGAGGAGGCGTGTTTGGGATATGCGCGCCGTAAACGCTTAAACCCGCTGCCTTACATCCGAGAGCGGTGAATAAATCGTTTCCCCCAAGTACTGCTGCGATTCGAGATGTTCAAAAGCAAGGGTGGTCCAGTTTGGGCCACATCTCTATTTACAATGGCGCACGCACGTCATGCTTGCAGCGCCTAGTACCCAACTTTCAGTGACAATAAGCACACATCCCCCTTGCTTGCTTCTGGCTGAAATCCTTTACCTCTCAGCGCAAATTCAGCCAGCAACACAAGGAATTCAGCCGGCTGAAATCCTTGTACCTCGCAAGGATTCCAACCAGCATCAGCCAGGCATCGGTTACCCCGGTGCCGGGGGCGCACCGTTGAAAACCGACTCCCTAGTGGATCTTATGGATCCCCGTGTGAACCCGATCGAAGTCAAACAGATCAAGCAGATCCCTCAGCTCAGACAGAGAGAGAGATGGTATGATAAATGAAATTTTGATTGATGGATGCTGATGCTCATGGTGCGTCCTCGTTGTGCGCGGCATCCCCCCAGCAAGAACGAAACAGTGCTCCGAACGGCAGGTCCGGCCTGAGGAAGTGATTGGACTCAGGGCACAGGAAGCTGTTCGGCGCGCTGTTTATATGTACCCATATAATGGCAAACCTGTATGCGAGTTGAGCCGTGCCACCGCACAACTGGCGCAATGTAAAGATGTGTGGCGGAAACACTTGGGCACTACTCTGCCGGGGCGCTGAAGAAGCCCCTGATATGGTGGCGCTGAAAAAGCAGCCAGAGGCTGTAGGGAGTCGGACGCAAGAACTGTATACCTGCGCATTTGCACATACACATATATGTATATATGTACATATATATATATATATACATACATACACATATGCCCTTGTCAAATCTTGGCAACGCTCAGGGGCCGGCACCGGAGTAACCACGGGGATTTTTTCGGAAGCTGGGCCAAGGATTTCAGCCGGCTGAAATCCTTGGGTCGATCCTTACCCTTGAACTTAGGCCAAACCCTAGTTCACAGGATATTTCAGCCGGCGGGAGTCCTTCCAAACCTGGGTCGAGAGGTTGAACCGAGCAAGCAACACCCCGCACCACAGCGGGAGACACGCGCAGCGATTGTGTAAATGGTAACGGCTGCAGTGCTTCGGTGGACAACCGATTTATTGGCAGAGCAGAAAGATTCAAAACCATGTCGCCTGACCACAGTCGCGCTGCTGTGGCTCTTTCTGTCCTTGCTTCTGAAATGTTGATGTGGCTTGTGGATCCACTGTTGGAATAACTTTTGCTCCTGGAACAATGAAGTGCAGACCTGTCCAACCCGGTTTGTTGTGAATATGCACAGTTACTGTGGGCGAGTGGGTTGTGCGGCAAGATTGTTGGATGGGGTTATGGGCATGCAATTCACAACAGTATCCCAAGCCTACCGGGGGTAGTTCAGATTTGCGGGCGCATTTTGCTGGGAGCTGGGCTTGAACGTGGAATGGCGATTCTGACGTGACGCACTCTGTTCAGTATCGCTGCAATGTGCGTGGTGGTAAAGTCAGGTCGCTCGCAATTGGGTGCATGACGTGTGCACACTTCGTTGGGTGCGTTTGCTAGTCTTTACTTCGCAGCTATGGCAGGGCGAAGTTAGGCGAAAATGAAAAGCTACTGCATGAACTGCTGCTTGATCGCCTTCTCGTTGGTTGTAATTCACGAATTTTTTTGCCGCGTCGACCACTCCACTTCTGACATTGCCTTTTGTTTACAAAGTGATGTAGCATTTCAGCACGACAAGCTTCCGAGCATAAGTGCAGCTGTCTCGGGGAAAAGTATGCCCGCATGTTTTGGGTCTGGGGTTCCTGCCCCTGCGGTTGTGGGTTTACTGTTGTTTTGGTTGAGTTGACACACACGTTTCCTGCTTTTGTGGAAACCGCCTCAATGGACCCTCTCCATCGTCATACGCAGTCAGCGCCGAGCGCTTACTACCGCGACGGGCGGGCCGGGACGTGCGCTGCATCGAAATTATCGGACTCCCGCTTTGGGGGGCGGAGCACAGCTTGCTGTCGACACCACCCTTGTGTCCCCTCTCGATGCCAGTGTGGCACCGCTCAGCGCCTTGCCCGCAAGACCTTGCCGGCACGGCCAATGTTGACGGCGACTCAGCGAGGTCCTCGCCTCGACTCGCTTCGACGAGACCCTGTCGCCTTGGGTTTGGGACCGCGTCGTGGATTGTCCGAAAAGGTGTTCGGAAAAAAAGAGAAGGATGGTAGGCCGCATTAGTGCCGCAGAAATCCCGTCCGAAGAAAAACGAGATCGAGACGAAGCTTGATCAAGTTCGACACAAATCACGTTTTAGAGGAAGCTACCAAAGCTCCGATGTCGTGAACAACCGCAGGAATGGAGGCCCGGGCAAGCGAACGGCTGACGAGTTCGAGGAAATAGCCAAGCCGAAGGGGAAAGCCAAGGCTAAAGCGAAAGCTAAGGCCAAGGCCAAAAAAAGATGCGAAGCCAAAGGCAACGGGCCGGTGGTGGGCGTGGTCATGAGGGGGGTGGTGGGGGGGGGGGGGGCGCATGGCCATACAGATGGTATCGTTCACCCACGAGGGAACATACGCTTGCTTTCCAAAAGTTTCGGTTGCATGATCGTAGGGAACATGGAGACCATTACAGGATTTTCAGTTCGCCACTGTGGAACCGATCAAACTACAGCTTCCACCGCGATGGTTTCATCCACGATTGGCTAGCGACATGTTGCCTTTTTGAAAATTCTCCGCAGGAAACCTCGGCAAACAAGTTCCCGACATGCTCAACAAATCAACCCCAGAAACTCGGAACATGGGTGTAGCATGATTGGTGCGGGGGCTCCCGCGAAAGACGGGACCAATGCACATTCAGGGCGGTCTATCATGAGGCTAACTTGGTGTCCGGAATCTGGGCCCGCAAATTGGGCCGAAAACCTCAACAACAAACTGCTTAACGGTTAACGTTGGTTGTGCCCGGTTCCCCTTCAATGATTGCACACACCGGCTGGATGCACACCTGGACTACAATGCTAAAGGGCAGTGAGAGAGGCGTGTCCGGAGACGAGCGTGGGTCACGGTCAGAGAGCAACTACGACAAGCATGCTGGTTCGTCCACCACCACGAACAAGCCAAGAACAACCAAGCAAAGAACCAACACCCAAGACAAAGTCTGGAACCATGCATGCTGTGAAGAACAGACTAAAACCAAATCACTGAGTGAAAAATGTTATCATGGAGCCTCCCCTCACCCGAATCAGCATTGTATACCCAAACGGGGTGTAGGGTCCCACGTAGAGAAGGCCTGGGGAATCACCGGGTCCCACATCGTCCCACCGAACCCGATTTCGGTCCCACGTAGAGAGGAGCTGGGACCCACCGAGTCCCACGGAACCCAATTTGGGTCACCATACCGGAGCTCTCAGGTCCCACCAAGTACGTATCGGGACACACGCAAGGCTGGTGGTTTCCGGCTTCAACATAGCGTGCCTCCATAGTAGCTTACATTCATGCAATCAGCAGATTGTTCCGTACTCGGTGTGTACTTATGTTATTCGGGTGCGTTCGCGACGACCACGCCACGCCCGCAATGTTGACGTGGACCACCCGGAGCTGCACCATTGAGAGTGTGCATGCTCAGGTTTTGGATATGCTCGTGTTCGTCCCCCTGTCGGACACGGGCGAACCTCAGAACATTGCCGCAGGGCAACCAATTATAATCGCATAAGCACTTTTCCGCCGCATCACAGTGAAATGGGTAGCCGAGGTTGTCATGCGATTGGTGCGCGTCGTCAAATCATTGCGAGCGATTCGCATGTTTCGCACCCTTCGGCTTTTCCGTGGCTTGAACTTGCTGGTGAAGGCTTGTCAGCTCCCTGGGCAGAAAGCAAGCATGCGTAGAACCTATGCGAAAATATGACATGGGATTCTGCACCATGCAAAGGGAGTCGCATGACTGAGTCGCATGCTGTCCAAGGTGCTTCCTGCCGTCCTTGGGATGGTCAATGGTGTTGCTGGTTGTGTTCATGTCGATGGGCACCCTGGTCATGGGCAACCTCTTGCGGGATTTCATCACGGACAAAGATGCCAACATGGACGACCGGCTGTGGATTTATTCGCGTTATGGCACAGCTTATCATGCAATGTACACATTGTATGAAATTACCTTTGCAGGCACGAGATGTACCAGAACAGTGTGAGTTAAAAAAAAAATTAACGGCATCAGCAATTGCAGTTGTTTTGCTCCTGGACAGGCAACTGGCCGACCAACGCACGGCCTGTTCTGGAGAAGGTGAACCATTCCTTCGTGATTTTTTACGTGATCTACATTACCATCATTGTGTTCGCTGTGATACGTGTAATCAGCGCAACATTTTTGAAGGATACACTCGATGCTGCGCAAAACGATGCGGAAAATTTGGTGGTGGAACGCTTGCGCAAGAAAGCCCAATATGTCAAGAAGTTGGAGGAAGTGTTCATGGCAATCGACCAGTCAGGAGATGGCATGTGGCGACGGTTGCATTAAAACTGCACGGTAGGTCAAGTACATTCAACTACATATGCATGCTGTCACACTTGCATCATGTCATAAGGATCTCGGAAGAGCGCCTTGCCAACATTCTGTCGAATCCCAAAGCGGTGGCTTATTTTCAGACGCTGGATGTGGCCGAGCCGCACGATTGGAGGATTCTGTTCCGGGTGTTGTACAGGAGGTCGGCTTTGGAAAGCATTGGCAAGCTGTCGCACCACGCATTTTGCTCAGGTGGATGTCACAGAAAGTGCGGCACTTTTCCACTTGATCGATAACGGAGACGGTGAGGCACTCCTTGGTTTCTTTCCCGAGCGAGAATGGCAGTTGCACCAGCAATGCTGGCATCACGGATTCCGCCCGCGTTGGTTTGGAAGCTCGCGCTTGCTTTGTGAGCTGGCACAGTCGCTGGATGTGTTCAGTGTTTTTGCCAGGTCACATTGGATGAGTTCATCGAAGGCATCATGCGATGCAAAGGCCCAGCGAGGGCAATTGACCAGGCGCCAGAGCATGTTAATACGATCGCATGCTGCCACGCATGTGGCCGGCATTGGCGGATGCATCCATTGACATCTCAACTGTTGCGGCTGCGACGTGCGCCCTGTTGATTTCAGGTGGCGATGCGCGCAATGATTCAGCAAGTGGATCAGAAACTTTCCAAGCTCACGAAGAAGTTGGTAGAATCAGGCTTGGGGGTATTGTGTACTTGCCTTTTGGCGCCGGTTGAACACACATGAACAAATTTATGTGTTGTGCTGGACTGCATAATAAGGCACCTTGGAATCCGATCGTGAATCCTAGCGGTGCGGTTGTAGATGTCGAATCGAATTGTGACAGGGTCAGACTCCTCCACAGGCACAATTCTGCCGAAATTGAGCACCGCACCGTCGGCTGACAGCCCTGGCATATGGTGAGATGGTATCGAATGCAGAATAGGATGGATAGCCACTTCAGCTGCATTGTTGGCTGTGAAGTGAAGCATGCAAGCGCGAAAACTGCGACGTGAACACATTTTTTCTATGCGAACGGTCTATAACTATGGTGTAGAGACAACCGTGAGAGGCTCTTCGCTTCCAAAGGAAGTGCAATGCTTTAGTCTTGAAGGTTAGTCTTTTTTTAATTGGTCTGCAACCACTGGCGGCAGTTCAGAAACAAGTGAAACTTGGCTTGTTGCCTTGCACTTCCGTGTTCGAGTCCAGAAACAGTTTCCGTAAGCAAGCGCTAAACTACAAAATGTTCGCTTGGATTCCGTCGGAGGTGCCGAGTGCTGTCCCAAGATGGGCAAAGGTTTAACTTGTTGATGCCATGCTTCGGAAGGGTAGCGGAAAGTAACATAAGACGGCGTTTCGCTGGATGCTGGGATGAGATCGGAGATGTGCCACGGTGCTTAAGAGTGCCGGGCATGCTACGTAAAGCATGCCTAGTGCCTGTTTCACGTCGCTGCGACACCAGTGGTGGAAGATGGTGCAAGTAGGTGAGTATGCTTTATCGCATGTATTGGCTTAGCTTTACGACTGCACACTCGTGTCGCAGCTCGTTTTCAAATCTAGTTGGCCATAAGTTGTGCCTAGATTCGTGGGGTTGAGGGGTCAGGTGGATGTAGCATCCCTAGGGCATGATCATCCGTTCCAACTGGGGGTTACCGGACTATGCTGGGCCAGCAATCATTCAGCAGGTCAGCCTCTGCGAAGCGGAGGGCGATTCGCCAAGAACGCGGTATCGAGCTGCAAAAGCATTAACAAAGTATGCAAGCATCAAGTGTCATCCACATGTTTGGACCTGTTGCCTGCACAGCACATTTGCTCTGGTTTTCTCGCTCACTTGCCCTTCCTGCTAACGTCACAGATGAAAAGAGGGTTCCTTGTTTGTTCTTGCAGTGTTTCTTTCGCAAAAGCTGCTGTTAGAGTTCTACATAATTTCCCATCTCATCTGCCCATGAGATAGCCTCAAGGAGTGGCATGCGGACACGATTGCTCCAACCATCCCCACTGCATGTTCGGAACTGGGTGAACTCAGGCAACAATGACGGCAAAATGAAAGCCCCACAGATGGTTTCCTGAGCAATGGCAGTGCTGCCACCCACGGAGGCAGAAGGAGGCCCGGAGGGCGCACTTCTGTGAATAGGGGCGCGAAAATGCTTCAGCGGTTTTCGTGACCATTGGCTTCAGGTGCGGCCGCAGGGTGAGAGCGCAGAGTAGGACTTTGTGTGCAAACAGACGACACAGGATGGATCACACCGCGGGCAGAGAGATGGCAGTGACCTGAGCCGTGTCAGTCCTTCGGCTTCATGCAACTTCGGTGCCACATGGCTCAGTGGCTCAGTAAGGTTGGAATACCGCCGCCATCTCGCAGCTGCTTCGGCCTTTGCAATGCTGACATCTTTAACTTGCTGTTATAGGCCGTAGCATCACGACAAAGCTAGTGCTGTTGCAGAAGGTGCAAAAGTCTAGAGGGCTGAACTCGATGCATGTTTGCCTGTCAGGTCCTAAACGATTCTCTAGCTTCAGGGGCCTAGTTTCACCAACTGTTTTCATAGTACAGTTGCTGTATTTTGGGAATCAGCAAGATCGGGGGAAGTGACTTGCGACGATACTCGCACGTGGACGTTCGGCATGCATGCAGGCAGATGTGAGTGAGACTTTGCATGGCCTTCGCCCTTCGCGCAGCTACCAAATGTTGAGAAGTGCGCATCGATGCAGCTGCAATTGGTTGTCTTGTCTTGCACGCGAGCACTAGATTTTCAGGTTGATCGGAGCTGAAGCGCTTGGGTCAGAAGATGTTGTTGCAACGACTCCACCTGACTTGAAACCTGCAACTCAGGGCGCTAGCAGCAGGCAGAGCTGGGGAGATTTCGGAAGGTTGTGACGATTCGGTTGTTCTCATAGGGTGTGCTTTCCGTCAGAGACTCCAGATTCGCGAAACCATGAAGTGCTGGGGTGGTTGGAGTCCGATTCGCTTACGGCTTACGGCCGATCATCCTACATGCTGTAAACCAACCAGAAACCAGCAGCTTCCACGCGCAGGAAGACATCCCAAGCTTCACCTTCGGAGGCCTCGTTTCTGAGTTTACCGGCGCGAAGAGCTGTTCGTCTTGTGTCATTCATGGCTGTGCTGCAAAGCGGCGTGTTGGCTTCGTGCTTTCTGTTGGTGGTGTCATTCCCGTCCGCTCTCGACGACGTGTCTATGCGCAAGCGTCGTGTCCGTGCCAAAGGTTGGTGGACAAAGTCAGCTCCCGGCAGTGCGTGCAGCGCACACACGTGCAGAGGCGTCGCAAAGGCTGAGACCGCTTGGGCAAAAGGGGGTTCTCAATGCAGGCTTGGCACGCCACGTCTATGTTCAGAAGACTGCAAGCAGCATGGCAACTAATGGGAGTGACAACTTGTTGTCAACCTGCAATGCGTTGAATTGCGACAGAGGTGGATATAATGTTCAGGGTAATGCAGTGGAGGAAGAGAGGCCGCCATGCAGCCGAGAGCCTGTTTCAAACAGGCTGGAGTTTAAGTGCAGCATGACCAGATATCGGCGCCCGCACGTCTTGCACGTGGAGCTCGACGAGCTGATCTTGAATGCCGCAGACCTTGGCCTGGAGCTGGCCTGGTGCGTCAGGATAGGAGTGTGGGGCTGCGCGCGTGCCGAAAATGCGTAGCCCTCGTGCATGATGCAACCATTCTTTCGGAACTCGCACATACATAGGCTCAGGATCGGAACTAAGCAGGACGACGTGCGTCCCCCACCAGGTACGAGACTGCAAAGTACTTCGTCTCTTTGCATCCAAGCTCCGCGCAAGCCTCGACGACGTATGCTTATGTTTTGGGCAGATTTTGCAAAATCTTGGTTCAGGATTCAGGCATCTCGCAACACTTATTGCGCCCACTAGAAAGCACCTGCGCAAGGTTGGGCCGGTACATTAGCAAATAACAGCCAGCTGCTTGGTTCCATCCAAGGTGCGCCTTCCCACCGTGCAGTGGCCAAGCGAAGCGCACTGACCTTGTTCGAAGCTGTGTCAGCGGGGGGCGGGGGGGGGGGGGCGGGGTGCGAGATTTTGAGGAGCTGGACTTGGAAAGGGCATGCAAGGGCTGCTTCAATAGAATTCTTAGGTGATTTTCCGTTGGGACTCGTTCTTACATCGAGGGTAACAGGTTTAAGTCTTAAGCCTGTCGCTTCCACAGGGGGTGCGGCGGCAGGGAGCTGAGTGTGGCGAAGCATGCAATGTAAGTTGTGCGCATGCAGTTGGAGCCGCTAGAGCCTGCTTGGGCAGTTTGCATTAATACTTGCTTCACTAGATCTCGGTACCACAGATATCGGACAGGGACAACTATCTATGTGCACCGCCCTGGGTACGGTGTGGTAAATTGGCAGTATGGAGACCAAGTGGACGTGTAACTGACAACAACCACAACAACGCAAAACTGGCCAAAGCTTTGGACCGCTGCAGCATTGACTGACAACCACTCCCGGACAGTTACGCAAGCCAGGGCTTCCTTCTTCCCATGTCCACGAGGCCACGCCCGAAGCCGCATGCAAATTACATGGCCTCTCTGGCACAGCCAGCTCGGGCTTCCATGCCGGGGCCACGGAGAAAAGTGGAGCTTTGGATTTCCACGCAGGGCCACGGAGACTGTGATGACCTTGTTGTGAGCGGTCTTTGGTGACTGCGGCTCAGAGGTCCGGCGTGTACGACAAGCAAGAGGTGGTGCAGATTCAAGAGAAGCTGGAGATGCACGTCGAAGCTCGGCCGCACGTCGAAGAGCAGCATTGCCACACCCACTGCATCGACAACGTCCTGGAAGGATGCCTTGGATTCGCACTTTGTGATGTTCTTGTGGCATCTCGGCCAGCACAGAAGCAAAGCAAGGGATGCAGGAAGACAGCGCAGTCGAGAAAGGAGAAAAGGACGATATCTTCGATCCTGCTTCTTAGTGCCAACATGTGTTGGTGTGACCGGCGGTTTTGAAGCCGACAAAGACAAACTGCGAAGCTGCGAAGTTTCTGGCTGTCACAGCATCGCTATTAGGTGCCAGCGGAGCTCCTTACTCGGAGACTCGACAGCGTGGCCCTCAAAGTGCTGCCGATGTGCTTAGGTTATGCGGGCCATGGGGTGTACTTGGGGATACCTGAGGTCTAGGCGTAGAATGAAAGCGCTGCGCGCGATCAGGCATCGCACCGTTAAGTAAAGGGATGTGATGCGGACACGCCAAGCTCACCAAGCTTTGCATGCTCTTCTGTGAAGCTACGACTGGCTCTGACGAACTATGCTGGCAATGTTTCAGGCTGCAGAAATGGTTTTCCACTGTTGTAGCGATCTGAAGGGGTGCAGGTTCTCGGGATTATGGGAGCTAGCTCCCGGCAGCAAGCAGACCCGGATGCAAAAAGGGGTGTGAGCGTCATGAAGCGATGATTCAGAGTAGAGTAGGGCTGAGTAGGGATGATCCATCGTCGAAAGCTCTCCATCCCTTGACTGAGCCCCGGGGTTTGAAGCCGAAAAAGCTGAAACACCGCAGAAGGACACCAATTTTTTTCACTCGCCACCGAGGTCTCCACCTGGAATTTAAGAAACCCAGCAGGTTCCATGACATGTTGAGGGAAGCCCGAGAGCGCTTCCGCTCAGGTTCTCTTGGGCTACCGGCCCATTCCTCTGCGAGTTGAGACGCTATACTGTCGCTGCCTGGCTGCTCTGAGACACTAGGGTCACTAGGGCTCGTGCTTTTTCGGGGAAGTCATTCGCGGCGATGGCTCGCGATGAACATTTCGGGATTGGGTCTTGGGCCGGTAGTGGAGAGGGAGGGGTTCAAGTTTGAGCTCTGATCAATGCGGTTATAATGCACCGGGGAGATGACACAGCTTCACCCTCAAAAATAACACGCAGTGACCGCTCGCTGAAGCAACAACATGCCGGCGTCATCGTGGCATCAGAAGCTTTAGGGCCTGGGGTCCCGGCTGACCCGTTCATTTTCCAGGCTGGGCAGCCTGGGACATCTCGGACTTGGAGGTACCCGTTCTGCGTGTCTTTGTTGTGTGCAAGCCGTTTTCGGTGTTTCCGCTCTGCACGACAGCTTCCCGCCATAGCATCGTGCTAGTGCTACTGTTATTTTGTCGTCGTTTTCTCTGTTTTTCTATGATCGAGGTCAAGCCAGTGTAAGAAGTAACATAGTGCCATGGCCATTTACAACGTTGTTGTGATCGGTCTAGCAGTAGATGGTGGACATCAGTGGTAACATGCCACATGGGAGTTTCCGAAAAGTAGGGGTACCTTATTTCGGGGTCCTTATAATCAGGATCCTACTATTTAGGGGTATGATATTGGGTCCCCCATTTTTGGAAACTCTCACTTTTTTACAGATTTTTCGGGGAGCTAAGGCCGCGCAAGAGCTGGCACAGCTCAGGATCCGCCTGACCGTCGTTGCACCGTCGGTGGCCGAGACTGGGTTCTTGTTAAGGGATTCAATGTAAGCTGCCATAGTAAGGACACCATATTAGTTGCTATAGATCCCTCTCATTGTATAATAAGGACACCATATCATTAGCTATAGATCCCTATTATGGTAACTTAGATTAAGTTCTTTAACGAGAGCCAGGAGAAGCATCAGGGACGCAGCAGCCTCGAACCCGAGACTCAACGATGCCAAACGTCGACAAGACGTAGCACCGCTTGACAGATGGGCACTGAACTTGAAACGGCAATTCTGCTGCACGGTGAAGAATGGTCCGAAAGCTCATGCTTCACTGGACTTGCCACTTGGTGTACTGGATGGTGTAACATGAGTGAAAATCGCGATGACCCAGGCCGGGGCAGATCCGGCTGGCACATCTCTCTGACGTGCACGAGACAGGGCACGCAGCCTTTGCATGATGAGGGCAGTAGCTGTAGCCAGCAGGCTTCCGGTGTGGCTGCTGTGGTGCGCGTTGCTTGCAAATGTTCGCATCGGATCAACAAAGAGGACGTGGGCAAAGAGTGGTACATCATGCCGTTTGCCTTCTGCCCGTCAGGTTCACCCTGAATTGGAGCCGCGGCCTCGGAAACCGTGGTTGAGATTCGTGGGGGAGCGCTGCAGTGCCATGCCGTCCTTCCGGCCCTCCGCATCTGCATATCAAAATACATCAAACATCGGTGAGGTGAGGCCGTCATTCCTTCTTCTGCTGCACGATCTGTTTCTGTCCGCCAAGGCGAACCCCTAGGATCCCCTGCCACGGCCTACGCAGCACAAGCCTCGATCTATCTGAGCTTCGCTGGGCAGAGTATGTCTTGACCGAAAGCCATCTCCCGCAGCCGAAGCCAAGCGTTCAGGCAGCGAAGTGTCGCGCAGCGAAGAGAAGCCAAGAGTCACCTGGACCTTGCGACCTGCGAGGTGTCCATACATGCGCCAGGGACCGCGGTTGCCGGATACTGAGGGCTGGGCTTGGCGGGTTTGTCCCAGGAATCGCGAGCCTCAGAGGCTCCTTGAAATCAGGCCCTGGGACCGCAACTGCTCGGAAGGTCCTGTAAAAGCTCTTGCTTGTGACCATAAAGTTCGTACGAATCGTGATAAGAGGCGCTCCCCTGGAGAAAGCCGATGTGGCATTTTGTGAGGAGGCTTGTTCAGAACCTCAGATCCTTATACTGTTACTTTCTCCTATTGTCACCCGATGCTGTGGGGACTTCGGTATTGGGCGTTTCTGTTGTGACTCATTTCCGCATAGTTGTAGTTTCACTCAGCCGACCTCGAACCATATGCCTGGCCTGGGTTGTCCGAGTGTGAGCGCCGAAACCGAAGGCCCTGTCACGACAGACCACCTCGAGCCACGAAGTACCACTTGGTGGATTGTCGCAGCGGGCCTACAGAGGAATGAGGTGCAGAGTTTCCCGAATCGGGCGGGGAAATGGTCTGATCAGATGTTGCTTTCATACGAACTCGTGCCTTCTGGCAGATTCTAGCATCCTCAAGCCACTGTGCACCTAATACAACACCATGTCTAGTCGGGCAACTCATGCTCCTAAGGCCGGGCAAAACCTATGTCGTGGACATTACGGGGATGAATCAGGCCCGAAATCCAGCAAGCTGCGCCTTCTCACAGCCCCAGCTGATACTGACATGGAGGGTCAAGCAGTCAAGCAGGCCGGTTGGGGCGAAGGCCTCAAGCTGGAGGCCTCAACGCGGCCAGCTTGCTTGGCCCTCGGCCATCGTACCTGCAATTTTTCGTGGTAAGCAAGGCCCGATCCGAAACCCTGAGCTGCTGCGTTTGTCTACCGGTCGGGTGTGTCTCGGTGCTTCCGAGATGAAAACTTGTGCAACAGGAAGCAACCAGCGGTGTACCGAGAGTGTGTTGTTGCGAGGCTCGGACCAGAGACAAGGCAGCCATGCGGATGAGACCGTCCGGCTCTCGGTGATGAGGTCACGGTCAAGGATGTCAGCAGAACAGGGCGGGAATGGCTCGTGGACATGACAATGGTCTTGTCTAGAATTAGCTGTGTCCTGACTTCTCAGTTGCAGCCATTTATCTGCACGACCACAAGGGCATTGTGAGACAGTGGCACCGTGCAGCCCATCGCAATGAGGAGCGCTTTGGTTGCGCTGCTCTTCGGGATGACTTCTGCATCGAACCACTCGCTGCGATCCGGCGGTGCCACGAGCCCCATTGCTATTCGGGGAAACATGCTCTTCAGTGCCAACGGCGAGCGCTTCTTCGCAAAGGGCATTGCCTACAACCCACGGAACGGCAACTATGGGCAGGTGCTTGGAAGTCACAAGCCCGAGTGCAAGGCCGGGACCCCGAAGTTCCCGCCTCTGCCATACTACGGCGACCCAACGGCGGACGAGATGGCAGACCAGTTCTCGGAGTATCTGCCGCTGATCAAGAAGCTTGGAGCCAACACCATCCGCCTTTACAACATCGACCCCGAGAAATCGCACCGGAAGTTCATGGAGCAAGCGGCCTCCTTGGGCATCTATGTTCTGGTGCCGCTGACAAGAGGAGACTGGGGGTTCTTGCCAGCCCTTCCCAGCCCTCAGTGCTACTATGAAGACCTCCCAGACTACGGCCACGTGGGCCTCAATTTGCTGACTTCCGCGAAGCTCATCGTGGACCAGTTCAGCCAGTATGCAGCTGGTCCGAAAATTCCGGTTCATTGCGTCCTGCAAATCATGCCGTTCCGCTGCTGGCTAGCCCATGTGGTCAAGAGTCACAACTTGAGTCAGCTGGAGTTTGTTAGGGCGCCTTGCAGACCGCATCCCTCAAGCACTGGCTCCTCTTAGCACTCTGACTCCCCGCTTGAGCTGCAGCCAAGTCATCACAAAGAACTGACCCGAGGAGAACACGTTGATGTTCGTCGTCGGGAACGAAATCGAGCTGCTGGACAAGGACCGTCTCCGAAGTAGGTTGCCTCAAGCTAGTAACCGAGTTCGTTCCATGAGCGAGATGCCGCTCATCTGACCCGGGGCTGCAAAAGCAACAGAGCTAGGCGCGCTCTAACCAGAACTGTCTTCGGCGATCTGGACAAAACATTACCGGTTTAATGAGCAGTGCATCCCTGATGCTTGGACATACGGAGGAGACGGGTATGTACTCGTTGGCAGATAATGTGTCCAGAAGGCCAAACATGTGCAGCGCTTTGCAAGCTTTGCCTGCTAACTCGCCGGGCCAGGAAGGCATGGCGGCATACCCTTGTGCGCCCTGGAGGGATTTGATCTGGATTTGATCGCCTGAGCTTTCCATCTCTGTCAACATGTCTCTGCCTCTCTCTGTCTCCTTCCCGTCTGTGCAGCGAGGCTTGCGAGGTTAGAGTGCTGAACATTGGATGTCTCTGCTTTTGTTGCTCACAGTCCGCTCCTGTCACATCCCATGCGCAAATTGAGCCCGGCTCAGATCCAACAGTGCAATCAAGCAGGAGACAATTTTTTTTTTGCTTCCGCAAGGTGAAAGCGCTCACGCGTGACATCCATCGATACCAGAAGGAGCAGGGCTACAGGAGCCCGCAAAGAGCAGAAGCTTTTCAGGGTAGTTCCAGCCTCCGGCTTTCTGGTGCCTGGTGCTGGTGGCAGGAGTGTCCCACTCATCTACTCGGACAAGGACCAGGGAAACAAGGACAGCGGCGGCACCCAGACGATCCAGTAGATGGGATGCATTCTTCGGGTGCGCAAAGCGGGTCTGAAGTTGCGAGGGCCTGCAATCAATCGCAGCAAGAGGGCGCAGCCAAAATCCATTGTAGTATCAGGACCGTTTGCACATCGCGAACTACCTGACCTGCGCACTGGAAAGCCCCGACGATGCAGCCTCTTGTTCTGATTCTATGAGAGCAATTTGAATGTGCGACTTGGGTTGTACCCCAAAGCAGTCTGCAGCTGCCGTTTCTTCCATATTCATGACATCCTTCTTGGGTGCAGATGGGCCTGCTGCCCTGCTACACAGTCGGTCTTGCAGGTGGATGCCTTCGGTCTCAACGCATACTCCTGGTGCGATCCGACCTACGGCAGTCTCTCGGACGCAACTGTGTGAAAGAGACATGGCGAGTTGATTAATAGGTGCCGTATTATAATAGGGACCCAAACAGGGACCCTAATTTTGACAACCACCCAAGTGTAATGACTGAGCATCGAGCTGGGCAGCGGCAGTTACGTGGACGAGCTGACCGGACTGTACAGTCCCTGCAGTCTTGAAAACACCCTGCCATTGGCCTCGGCATTCAGCGACAATTATACTGGGTTCTTGTTTAAGATTGTTAAGGAGCTTACTTTAAGTTACCATAATGAGGATATATAGTCGAATAGTATGGTTTGCCAGTACATTGTAATACGGGATAGGGATCAAAAAAAAAATAAAAAAGGATCAAAAACAAAATAAAAAGGGATCAAGAAGAAAATAAAAAAGGATCAAAAACAAAATAAACGCTCAATCAAGAGCTAGGCTTCCTGGTCCTCTGGTCCCCTGGTCCTCTGGTTCCGTGGTCCTCTGGTCCCCTGGTCCTCTTGTACTCTTGAATCCGTGCAAATACACACAAAAACTTTGCAAATACACAGTAAATTTGTCAAAATACACACTAAATGTGTGCAAACA
Organism: Symbiodinium sp. CCMP2592; assembly: GCA_905221615.1. Lineage (NCBI taxonomy): Eukaryota > Dinophyceae > Suessiales > Symbiodiniaceae > Symbiodinium > Symbiodinium sp. CCMP2592. Next base: position 50,934 of record CAJNDT010005290.1, on the reverse strand, counting down.
CACACTACATGTGTGCAAATACACACTAAATCCATAGAAATACACACTAAATCCGTGCAAATACAGTGCAAATACACACTACAAAAAAGTGTGCAAACACACACTACACGCGTACAAATACACACTAAATGTGTACAAATACACACGAAATGTGTGCAAATACACACTAAATGTGTACAAATACACACTGAATGTGTACAAATACACACTAAATGTGTACAAATACACACTAAATGTGTACAAATACACACTAAATGTGTGCAAATACACACTAAATGTGTGCAAATACACATTAAATGTGTGCAAATACACACTAAATGTGTACAAATACACACTAAATGTGTACAAATACACACTAAATGTGTACAAATACACACTAAATGCGTGCAAATACGCACTAAATGTGTACAAATACACACTAAATGTGTACAAATACACACTAAATGTGTGCAAATACACACTAAATGTGTGCAAATACACAAAATCCACAGTAAATGTGTGGAAATAGACACTAAATGTGTACAAATACACAACACATTTTTGCAAATACACACTAAATGTGTACAAATACACACTAAAAGTGTACAAATACACATTAAATGTATACAAATACAGACTAAATGTGTGCAAATACACACTAAATGTGCACAAAAATACACACTAAATCCGTGCAAATACACACTAAATGTGTGCAAACACACACTAAATGTGTGCAAACACACACTACATGTGTGCAAATACACATTAAATCCGTGCAAATACACGCAAAACCCTTGCAAATACACACTAATGTGTGCAAATACACACTAAATGTGTACAAATACACACTAAATGTGTGCAAACACACACCACATGTGTGCAAATACACACTAAATCCGTGCAAATACACACTAAATCCGTGCAAATACACTGTAAATCCGTGCAAATACACAGTAAATGTGTACAAATACACACTAAATGTGTACAAATACACACTAAATGTGTGCAAATACACACTAAATGTGTGCAAATACACATTAAATGTGTGCAAATACACACTAAATGTGTACAAATACACACTAAATGTGTACAAATACACACTAAATGTGTACAAATACACACTAAATGCGTACAAATACACACTAAATGTGTACAAATACACACTAAATGTGTACAAATACACACTAAATGTGTGCAAATACACACTAAATGTGTGCAAATACACAAAATCCACAGTAAATGTGTGGAAATAGACACTAAATGTGTACAAATACACAACACATTTTTGCAAATACACACTAAATGTGTACAAATACACACTACGTGTGTGCAAATACACACAAAATCCGTGCAAATACACGCAACATCTGTGCAAACACACACAAAATGTGTGCAAATACACACTAAATCCGTGCAAATACACACTTTTTGTTTCCACATTTATTTTTATATTGATACCTTTTTATTTTTTTTTTGATCCTGATTTTTTTATTTTTTTTTTGATCCGTTTTTTTTTTTTTTTGATCCGGCAGCCTGCGTAATACCGGCAGGCTTCCAGTACTCCCCGTACAAGTCGATTGCTGATGACTTCGCCACCTTCTCGAAGCCGCTTTGAAGGGATCCCTTTTCGTGCCGTTAGGGTTTTCTGGTATGGACAGAACGACGGCCGCGGCAGCAACATACCTGCAGTGGGTAGTATGACGAAGTTTGGCAGGTTGTTCAGACTTAGGTGGCTTCGGGTTGGGTGTAGCTTCCACTTCGGGCCCTCAGCTTGCAGCAGCCCTTCTCAAGCTTGATTATGCTTCATGAATCTTCGTCCGTTTTTGCTTCAGAGTCCCTGGGAACACAGTCGCAATAATAGCCTTAATCACCATCGTCAGGATAACAGTCATGCAGCTACTCAGTAACCGAAGGGCTTGCAGTGGGATTGCTGCTAACCAGGAAGCATACGGAACGATGGGCTGAGCAGACCGTTTGAATTGTAGTGGCAGTGCAGGCGGCGAAAATCAGAAAATCTAGCTATACTGGAATGGAAGTCGATGGTGGCGCCGAACTTGTGCGGGAAATTCTGCCGCAGGCCATTCCTATTCACCGAGTTCGGCTGTAACATTGGCAGCTTTCAGCAGCGAGGTTGCGATTCAGCTCAGGAGGGTGTGGTGCATTCTTTCTTTTTTGCGCAGAGATGGCATGCACGCCTCCCGGTTTCCGAAGCAGCCAAGAACAACTTCACACTTCGCGGCGAAACCAATGCGTAAAGCAAAACCGATAATTCCGGAAAGCACCGGCAGCATGTTCCAAGGTGGTCTTGCCCGGCCTACAAAGGTGGCCGCACATGGCCGCAGGCTGGAAGAGGAAGTGAAGCGCCCGACAGTGACGGAGTGCAGCGTGAAAGGCAGTCCCGACTGCTTAGATCCACTCCGACGGTTGTTCAGGTTGGGGTTATGATGGACAAAATGAGCGACCTCGTTAGCGGAGCAGTGGCCTTTGAGCGGCTGGGCTGAGACTGGCCACTTGCCAATGCTGCCACAAGCACTTGTATGCGAGGGGTGCATCGTGATAACAGTGCATAGGCTAATAAATCCAACCACATGCCGGAAATTCTCGGCACGGCGTCCTGGAGTAATAGGCAGTTCTGATGCTGCAGCATTTCTTTTGAGGCACAGTCGCAGAGCCCCGTACGCTGACCCCGATTTGGTATTACTTCATCTCTTCCCTAACACTCCTGGCTCCTCTGTTTCTGGCTTCTGGCAGAGTGTTGTATTTATGTGAGGTTCTCGATGGAGAACAACGAGTTCGGGTTGGTGCTGACGCCCGGATTCCTTCAAGGGCAAGACACGGTCAAGCTTACGGACAGTTACTATGCCCTGCAGAAGGCTGCCTCAGTGGATGCATCTATCAACCCAGTTGGAGTGCATTCACATGAGCATAGCAAAAAGCACCCATCTCACCGTTAGGGAACCCGCATTGCCTCCCTCCGCTTTTGCTTCACACCCTCCTAGTGTCTTGAGTCTTGAGATTCAGAAAATTCAGGAGAGCGTGCACGGCAGCATGGTGCCGACCACCACTGCGAGATGGGTTTGTTGATTCATGCCTTGATTGCCTAAGCCCAGTTAAGACCGGCAGGGTCCAAGAAGAATGGGCCAACTCGATGAAAACGAAATGAGATGGATTGTGATTGGTTTGCCGGCTAAGCTCTGCAGGAGTTCGAATCTCACACAGCCAAGAGTTTCGCGCAGCCAACCCGATCGGTGCCGTGGCATGTCCATTGCATTGTTGTTTAGTCGTTGGGGGTCTAAAGCGGTAGGAAGGTGTCGCACTTCGTCAGGATTTCAGCTTGTCGATGCAAAGCCGCTGCGTGAGCTTGTGCAGATGGCCCAGCCCGAACAAATTTTTCCGGCCGTAAGATTGCTCATGGCACGATTTCTCTGAACTTGGGAAGCTCGAATGAAGCAACACCGGTCTCCAGAAAGAGCGTGCACAGAACACTTCAATAGTCGTTTCGGTTTAGCTAAACTAGATGACCGAACCGTGCAGAGGCTTGCCCTTTCGTGCTCCATAAAGGACTAGTAGCTGCAGCTTTCATTGTCCCCAAGCTCTTGATTGCCAGTTCACTGGTGCTCGGATTGACTTTTCAGCCACACCATCTTGCTCGCTCCATTAGCCAGCAACTAAACCGACAAGTTCCATGCGGAAGTTGCGTATGGTTGCGTCCAGCCCGCTTGATTCGTCCAAGCAGAAAGCTCTTGCATCGAGGCGCCTTCACAGTGCATCTCTCGAGACATGGCAGATCAAATGCAGCGGCGGCACCATGTGCTCCGAATTGCAAGGTTTGGCCAGACTGGTGCAGTTTTCGGTGCTTGTGGGTGAGGCTTCCAGGGGTTGTCACTAGCTGTCTGACTGAGCCGGGAGGCCAGTGTGAGACGAGAATTCAGCTCACGGGCCTTCCAAACCAAGGTGAACCAAATCTCCGATTGGTCGCAGCTTCCACCTACACCCATCATGCCGGAGACCGTGTACCCATGAGCATCACGAAGGATGAGCGTCGAGTTTAATTAACCTCTTGCTGAGCACCTGGCCAGGTTTTCCTTTTGAGGCTGACTCTTCGAGGCCTGGCAGTCTGAAAGGACAGACTGCAAAGGCAACTCCGCGGCTCACAAGAAGCCTTGTGCTCTTGAGGCTTACAGGGCCCTGCAGGCACTTGCCAGGAAAGGTTCTGCACAGGAATGAGGGCGGTTCGCAGACTTCCTGGAGGTTCCTGCTCCGAGCACCAAATACTTATGGCCCTACGGCAGTTTTCCTTCCCCTAACTTTTGTGGAATTCGAGGCCTTGGGCCACTTTCACAGCACTTTTAGCTGCGAGAGAATGCACGCAGCAGCCCGCAAGATGATCTGAAAGTCTTGCGGAGAGCGAAAGCTTTCGGTCGGATTGTGTTAGTGCCGGGTACATGTCTCCGCCTTTCCCAGGCATTTTGGTCTGAAGACACAGCGCTTGGTAGCGAACTCCGTGAAAGCAATGAAGGAGCTTCTAGTAGCCAGTTATCGGCCTCGTGCCAGACCTGAGCTTTGTGCGGCTGAGGCGCGACCAGGAGTTACGCATCTCTGAAGGACCCCAGGGTTGCAATCGCATGGTGAGCAGCTAAAAGCGTCTCGCCCGACAGACTGACCGTCGGTACCTATTCGGGACTAGCCGTGCTCACCTTCGTGGCCTGTTTTTTCTCATGATCGCAGCTTTGCGTCACGTTTAAGCAGGGCTGGGAATCCCGCTACATGCTTACACCTTGCAAACGGTTGCGCTTCAGGACCAGCTCTTGCCCCGAGAAAGTTGCAGCAAAGGATCTGCAACTAGCCCACGCGAGGTGGTATTCAGGACTTAGGCCCCAAGCCCGCAATGACAAAGCTTGTTGATTTCATTGTTCTGTAAGCGAGGTCAGTTCTGCGGAATGGAAACCTGATTACAGCTCGCTACTGCATCAGTAGCAGAGAAGCGTTGGGAGTGTTAGTTCATGTTAGTTTCTGCCTGCTCATGTTAGCTCTGAGAAAAATGTCGGCGACTGGAAGCTGAACAGAGCAGGGAAGGCCAATAGCATGCACTAACCGGAGCTGGTTGACTGCCTGTTGCAGTCTGGTCGCGGCTGGTGCTGGTCGCACTGCCACGGTATGGTAGTAGCTAGATACCAACGGTTACCAGAGGTGATGCACGTGGCAAATTGCAGCAACTGCTCCCCGAACCTGTTTATCTATGGAGGGCCGTTGGCTCGAAACTTGATTGCCTAGTTGCATCATGAGCTTGAGCTTTCAACCAGGGCGCACGGAATCGCCTGAAGAGCCCAGTCAAGAACCGAAGCCGGTGCCCGTTGTGTCGAGCGGAGAAGGTCAGCCTGCAATGAAAGGCCATAAAGAGAAAGAGCAGTGAAGTTTGATGATGGAAGCCCAATCCTGACGATGACATTCAGGGAAGATGCCCAGACCCACAAGCCCGATAAACGTTGTCCACCACGAAGTACTTGGAAAAGATGTCGGGCTTGCACAGAGCCACGGCGCCGGAACCCGTCGACTTGAGAAGACGGGAGGCTGGTATTTGCTTTTGGCAGGTGAAGGCCACAGAACCCGACCTTTATGCGAGGAGAGCGTTGTTGCCCTTCGTTCATCGTCTTGTGTGGTTTTGGGGCGTCAGCATGTTTGCCTGCATGTCCCTGCTGTGGGCACGAGCGGAAGCTCCAACCACATCCATCCACATCCTCAAGTGACGCGAGGTGACGAAGCTCACATGATGGACGAGGCCTTGCTACTTGTTGCAGAGGCGTGTCCACCATTTTTGTGCTTGCGCATCATGAAACAACACCATAGAGTGGACGGTTCGACTTGGCAGCAGCGTGACCGAAACAAACACAATCGTGAATCCTGGGTATTCGATGCAGGGGCTGCGCTCCCTTCGCAGGTTGCCTCTTGCGATGTGGACACTCTGCGCAGTCCTGAGCATTCGCCACGTCCTGCCGCCGCTTATCAAGCCCCCGGCAACGTGTCGCTGCGCACGAGTATAGCGCGACCTAGATCAGAGCTTGCTGGAGGTTCCAGATGCCGCCTGAGGCTCTCCTGGCCCTGTGCTCAGCCTTGAAATCGTCAGCGATGATAGTATGCACAACAAGCGTTCAAGCCTGCCTTCGTCCTCCGCCGCTGACATCCGCCAAGGACAGCATTCGGCACAAGGGGGATCCCACCCCGGCCCCGGCTGATGCAGCCTGCAAGGCTGTGATGCAGTGGAGATTGCAAAGCTATTGTGCTGCTTTTGGCACATTGGCTGGGCTGGTTGTCACTGCAGCACCTATACTGGTGTGTTTGGATTTGTTTCATGCCGTCTCTCGCATCCCTGTCTCGGAACAGCTGCTGTGACACACAACCTGCGGATGGAATGCCGGTGCCATCGTAGTCATGACGAGAATGCCTCATGTGAGCCCACGATATACGACCTCATGATACCACATGCCCTGCGAGATGTACTGGAAGTTGCATTGGAGGAGAGACTGACATTGTGATCGTCCCAGTTTCCTATTCGCCCAGCCTGATCAGAAGAGAGCAGCATTGTCAGACCGCCTGATTGGAAGCTTCAAAGAGTGAATGCAGAGTAAACTTGACGCTCCGCTTCGTCAGTCTAGTTCCGACTGACGCAACGCCCCGCATGAAGCCGGAATGGCGCAGCCATGGAGTGGGTCTCCTGGAGCACACGATGAAGCATTGGGCCCCTTGAAATGGATGTGGCCTTCACTGCCCTGGATGCGGGTCATACTGTTGATGATATAAATCCTGCATTACCTGAAGGACCCTAAACTATGGGAATTATGGTATATTCCTTATAATGGGTCATGCAGGATTTATATCATCAACCGTATCCTGTCTAGTCAGCCCTGAATGCTTGGGAGAGCTCCTGTCTTGAAATACCAATACCTCCGATATCCTGCCACCATTCAACGGCAACAAACCTGAAGGGCGACTTGCTGCAGTCTCCGGGTGCTTTGCAAAGCAAGAGTGACTGCCCCCCACCAAGGTGCCGTCTTCGCCGAGACCGAGGTCTTCTTAACAGAGCTCGCGAAGCTTTGGCGGCGTCCAGAGCTTTCTCCGGAGGAGTTACTTCGTGATGCACAGAGAATGTTTTGAAAGCACGTATCACATCCGCCTTGCAACTTCAGAATCGAATTTCATGTTCTGCACTCCGACTTCTCTGCCGAGATGAACCAACCACATCATGAGTGATAGGGATAGACACAGTTGTGAACTTGAAACATCCGTGCACTTGATGCCTTCGTTGCAGATGTGACTCGACGGCACCAAGCCTTGGTGCCGCAGGACGCAACCAATCGCGCCAATGGTGTGCGGACGAAGCTAGGCAAGCCGGGCAGTCGGGAGGGATTTTGTGCGCCAAGGCCGTACTGGCCTAAAGCCTGGGAGAGGTCCCATCTTGGAGAGTGAGCGCAACTGGCTCCAGAAGAACCGCGACAAGCTGGACAAGGTGCCTCGCAACCCAAACATGACTCTAAAGTTTAAAGGGCTACTTGGTGAGGGGCGGCTAGTACAGGGTAGCAGAGAGCAGACCAACAAGTGACAGAATTGGAAAGCCTCTCCTAAACAACTCACTGGTTCGACTTCTCCGGCTGCGTACATTGTTGCGTTACTGACTGTGGTTGGCAAGTCCTTCATATCCTGACGCCCAAGACATGCACGTAACACCCGTTACGGGAGTCGCCCATGTTTTCCGAACAGGCCTTGGAGGAGGCGTCCAAACTCGCTGCAGATGTAGGCGAGGCACCTCCCGTGAAGCAGGACCTGGACGATGGCAGTCAGCTTTGAGTCTGAAGCTTTGACCGCGGGCTTCGTGCTTAGTCATTGCAGCTACTGGTAGCGCCCGGGTGCGGGTGAAGTCATGATGCTGATCCGGGAGTTCTGGCATTCAGTCGGAGGAGAATGTTCCACTTTCTGAGCAGCGTGCTGGCGTGAAAGCGACCATCGAGCGCCGCTGAGCAGAACGCAAAGGAAGTCTTGGTTTGGGGATCCCCGTGTTAAACTTTTCCAGCAGAAGCCTTTGGAGCTCTCGTCAAGAGATGGGGACCAAGGCTTGGAAAAAGCAAAGAAACGGCAGGGGACAGAGATTCAAGCTCCTCGGACATCACTCGGGTCGTCTGCTGTTCTCGGAAGGGATGCACTTGTGCTGTTTTGGAACTTGTAGCACTTGCGCATGTCTGTCTTCCAGCTTCGCGATTTTGCAAAAGTCTTCCCAACTCGGTCTGTTGGTTGGCTCTGGCAAACAACGGCTTCCGTGACAGGAGCTTCGCGCCAAAGTGGCCAAAGAGTGCAAGCGATTGAACCTGGAGGAATCGGACTACGCATGCCGGACTGCAAGTCATGGTGTTTGGATGGGGCGTTCGGCTCTTTTCAGACTGACCTGGAGTATTGATGTAGATTGTACTTTTGGCCATGAAAATCGGTTTTGATGCTTGTTTCGGCAGTTTCAGATTCGCTGTTGTTGAAGGGTTCAACCTTGGCAAGCATGTGGTTGTTTACCACCCGACGTCTCTCCGAAGGTAGCGTCTGGGCTCAGTATACATCCTGTTCAGAGCATCATTGCGAATACGAAATCGCTTCGGAAGCACACAGAGAGTGTAGGCGAAACTAGACGCAGCGCCCAGCATGCGATCCAAGAAAGGGAGTCTCTTGCACAGTGTGCACCTTGCACATGGGATCGGAGCTAATGCCGTACAGCTCCGATCTCGCATAGATCGGCACTCCTGCGCATCGTGTTGAAGTCGGCTGTGTGATGCCAGGAGGATGTCCGCATGCCTCACCCTTCCTTATCCTTTCTTCCGTTAGTTGGGGAGGCCGTATGCTGGCCCCAGGCACGCCCCCTTTTTTCTCTGACGAAGCCGGTTCTTAAATTCATAGTGCCTCTGCTTTGTTGTTTTGTTGAGCAACATGAAATCGGGGCACTCCCCTTGGCCGTGGCAGACCCCAGGCAGTGGAGGCTGCTCTGACTGGGGGGCCAGCAGTCAAGGCACGAAGGATACATGGTTTGGGTTTCATCCTCATGAGGGTTACTCTCGCTCAACAGCCCCTTGCAGGCCCTTGCAGGTAGTCGGCGGTGTGGACCTTTCCAACCTTACCGCGCATAGACTGAATGGCAAAGCCTCGCGATGCCGAAGTTTCAGTTGCACCGTTTGGCTGAAGCGGTGGGGCCCCAGTCACTTTAATAATCTCGCCTCGAGCCACTGTAAGCCAAGCATAGGTGCAGGTACTTGTAGTAAGCCGCGGCTTCTGATTCTGTGGACGTCGTGAAGCCAGGCCTTGAAGATGCAGCTCCAGCGCCTGGACGAAGTGCCTCGTCTGAGAAACCGTGGTTTGAGAGATGCTCCCGGCATTCTGGGCTTCAGGCTTCAGGGTTCGAGACGAAGGCACGCGTGATGGTAGAACTCTCTGCAGGCAGTCAGACTCCCTGCTGCGGGCCCCACGACGTTGGCACGCATGGTCTGTCCGAGGTGATGCGTGAGCGTGTGGATGTCGTCCTTGCTGCCCGAGGCGCGATGTTGTCGTTGTGTGAACCTGGATGTGGACTCTGTCAACACAAACTCTTAAGCCCGTTAACGTAGCATTGCAGCGAGGTGCATCGTGTGCAGGAGCCACGATGACTTTCGCATAGAGCATGAATCACTTCAGCCTTCAGCTGGTCACAAGCCGTAGATCCCGCCAACGCCTGTCAGGGCGCATCCGAGACCTCTCTGGTTCGCTCGGGGAGGCAGGTCCCGACTGCAGGCTGTATCTCTCCCTGTCCCCCGTCTTTCCCTCCCTCCCCTCTCCCTCTCGGGGCCTCTCCCTCTCGGGGTCGGGATCGGACAAACTATCCTGTCAGGGGTACCTCGAGGTTGTACCTGTTTTCATCTGCCTCCATGGCTCGAGTCACCATGCAGCCCTGTCAGCTACAGGCTCTCGAATTCCGCCTGGCCTTCGACGGTGAGCTGCCGGGGAGCGAAGGGGGTGTTGTTGTTCTTCCAAAGATGCCTGGCACAAGCACTTATGAAGGGCAAGAAAAATAGTGGTCTCGACCCTGGCAGAAGAGCTTGTTGGACATGACACCTCGTATTGTACCCTCAAGCAGTACGCTCAAGAGAGTTTACAGGTGTTCTGGTAGGTGTAGTCGCTCTGCACATTTTCCGTGCTGCAGCTCGGTCCAGGAAGTGGGAGCGAAGGCAGGTGCTATGAAACAACTCGCCAGGCAAGTTCAGTAAGTTGTCTCGTGTAAAGCCGAGGACGGCAGAGAACGAAAAGTTCGTGAACGATCTCGCCGAATTCAAGGAGTCCTCCACAAAGGATGTGGCCATGTTTACGCGGTGCTCGAGCCACTTGAAAGAGCTCGAGCAAGCGTACTTAGACGAGCTCGGCCGGCGCAAACCCCAGAAGAAGGTGAGGTCCATTAGCTCCGACTCTGCCTCACGCTCCAAGTCACGCCCAAAGAAGAAGAAGAAAAAGGAGAAGGAGGCGAAGGAGGAGCGGAAGAAGGCTAAGAAAGCAAAGGAGAGCCGCGCACAGAGCCCCAGGCCTGAACACCGACCCGAACATGAGGGGAACGGGGAGGCAGTGCCGCTTTCGCCGCGGCAGGCCTGGAAGCCTGACTCGAAGGCACAAAAAAACGAAGAAAAAGCCGAACCAAAACCCGAGCACCAGCCTTGGAACGAGGCTCCGGCTCAGGGGCCATGGACTCCAAGCGGTATGCCGCCGCCTGGACCTCCGCCGCCCGGCGCACCTCCGGCCTATCCCCAAGCGGCCCAAGGTTCTCCCTGGCAGCCACCTCAAGGAGCTCCGATTCCACCTCCAGCATATCCCTACAGCCACCCACCTCCTCGCCCCGGGCACGCGCCACCCCATGCTCACGCGCCCCCGCACGCACCGCCCCATGCTGCCCACGCCCCACCCCATCATCCGCCACCACCCGGCTATCCGTCTTATCCACCGCCGCCTGGCTACTTCCCACCCAGGCATGAGGCATGGCCTCCACCACACCTCGCTTACCCAAAGCCAGCTCCCGCGCCACCCCCTCACTACGGTGCTCCACCGGGCATGCCACCGCAGCCCATGGCGCCCAGCAATGATTCTGACTACCGCCATTGGGCGAAGTCCGCGGCACCCGTGCCAGAAGCTCCGGCACCGTACCCTCCTCCCAACTTCACTGCCCCCGCACCAGGGCCAGCGCATGCCGCCCCACCTGCATATGTCTATGCGCCCCCACCTGCAGCCGGAGGTCCTCCAACAAACTGGTGTGGTAGCCCAGCTTTATCTTGGATCAGATCCGATAGAATGAAAGCACACCGGCATTTGCATGTTGCAAAGTGAGAGGATGCGAGACGGCTTGCTTGATGTTCACGCCATATCGATTTTCCTGTTCGGGCTCCGCTTGGACCAGCCCCGTCAAAGCCGCAGACCACAACAGAAGCAAGCTACCTAGCCGAAAAGAGTTTTGTCGTGGCGCCAACTAGCAGCTAGCCTAACACTTCTACGTGCTGCATGCTGGCAACGAGGATGCACAATGGAAGGAAGCATGCAGACTGTAGGCAGACTATATACGGTGTAAAATAGGAATTCACCCGGCTGTGCTCACACTGAAGACATGGTCATGGTATCTCATCGATCACATGGCACAAAGAGCTGCTGCTCCGGCTGAGCTGTCTGGTCGCGTGGTGGGACTGCCAAGCTTAGTTGGTCAAGCCATTGCTTTGCAGGGCCCGGACGCGTCGCAGAAGCGTGCATCCGTGCGAGCAGGAGCGGCAGTCAGCTTAACACCTTCCCTAGCCAAAATCGCCAATAAAGATGTCGTGGTGGAGCTCCGAGGCCTACCCCAGGCGCCGCCTTTCAAGGTGGGTGGTCGTTCAGGGAATGCTGTGACCAGCAGCCAGTCCAACAAGATCCATCGAGGGTGGCGCATTGTAGCAGTTTGTGGCCAGCGTGTGGCCGCAGAGGAGGTTCCCGCCGCACTCTCCACTGCTCAGAAGTCTGCGAAGTACACCGTGACCTTCCGTCTCAGCACAGAGGAGGAGTCCAAGGACAAGGACAAGGACCACAAGGAGTCTCAGGACGAGCAGAACGAGCGGGAGCAGGCCCGGCTTCGCGAAGAAGTGTCGAAGAAAGAGCGTGAGAGGATGGAGGCGATGGAGCAGGAGCGACTGGAGCGTGAGATGCAAGAGGAGAAGAGGCTGGCCCTGGCGGAAGCGGAGGCAAAGGCTCTTCAGGTAGCGCGAGAAGCCGCCGAAAAGAGCTTAGAGAAATCGACAGGTCTGCCTGCTCGCGACAAGGTCCTTGGAGAGCCCCAGAAGGCTTTGCTCGCAGCGCTCGCGCCGACAGCGCCTGAAGGCAAACCCGTGAAGCCAGTTGCAAAGCCCAACGGTCCCTGCGATAAGTGCGACGGGCCACATGCCACGGATGATTGCCCGCACTTCAAGAAGCCCCGGGACGACCACAAGGATGCTTACGAGAACTACCAAAAGGGAAGCGTAGAGGAGGCGGCCGAGTTGGTATCGGAAAAGTTGCCAAAGTCTGTCCGGGTTTTGCCGCAGCCCGGAGATGGTTCCTGCCTCTTTCACTCCTTGAGCCATGGCCTGAAGAAAGGCCCGCCGGGTGCTTCCGCCCTCCGGGCCGAGATCGCGGACTACATTGCCGCACACCCGCAGGAGGAAGTTGCTGGGAACCCTATCTCCGACTGGGTCCTCTGGGATTCAGGAGAAGATCCAAAAGCCTATGCCCTTTCCATGAGGGAGGGTTCTCGCTGGGGTGGTGCCATGGAAATCGCTCTGTGCGCCAAGCTGCACCGCATTCGGGTGGACATCTTCGAACGAAGATCGGACCATTTCCTGCGAATAGCATCCTTCGGGGAAGCTGAAGAGTTCGAGCCCGTGAGACTCCTATATGGAGGCAGAGTTCACTACGATGCTCTCGAAGTCTGATGCTTGAAAAGCCTCGGAGTTCGCAAGCCCAGCGATGCAATTATCAGTAGAATTATTGCTACTATTATCACCATTATATCATTATTACCAGTGTTGTTATTATTATGGTTAAGATTTTTCTTATTATGATTACCACTATGATTGTATTGTTTTCTCTAAGCACTATCGATATTACTATTATAGTTATTAGTACTGTTATTTCTGCACACGTCTCTTTCTCCACTGCGGCGCTCGCGTCTGAGGCTGGGACCGGCTGCTGAGTATCCCGGCCGCTGAAGGTTCTGGTGCCGCCAGAGAGAGAGAGAGCTAGGTTAATCTAGGCTCTAGTTAGGCCTAATGCTTTACCGTGATGATACCAGTATTAATTAACAGTGATGCTAAGGATAATGACAACATCATTGCTTATATTCGTCCTACTTCTGAAGGGCTTGGGTAGCTCTGTCCATCCGCTTCGCGCGACGCGGTAGCTTGAACTCCTGCGTGCAGGTGGACCTTCACGTGGATGGAAATGAGCGGAGAATAGCAGAAGAGCCGAAGCTTGCGCAGTCCCAGTCCGGCTGCAGTCCCTCTTTGGAGGGCTAGGCGGTTAGGGCTTCGGCTGCTCTGGTCGCCTTCGGTTCTTTGGCCGAGGGCCCATCACACGCTGCCGAAAGACGTGCCCGGGCCGCTGACGTGTTCCAAGAAATTTCCAAGATTTGCAGGTCGTGGGAGGAATCACGGCCTCAGCTTTACAAATGCTGAGTTGAGACCAGTTTCAAAGCACAGCATGTCCTTGGGCTTAGTGTAGGCATGCCCTCCCACAACCTTAGTCATGAGCGTGGGCAAGCTGACGGCAATGCAAACGCTGTTTCCTGCGGGCCGAAAAGAACAAGGGGTGCGGCTTCGATGATGCTGTGCTGTGCAATTAGGCATGCTTCTTCAAGGCAGTGATTCAAAGGCACTGGCCGAGCTACCTAGCTACCAGCAGCGAGTGATCGTTTTTATCTACAAAGATCTTCTCCGTGCATGGGTGGGTCTTGTTTTTCTTCAGGGCTGGTTGCTTGTTTGCCTCTGCTTGTTGGGCGTGTGCGTGTGTGTGTGTGTGTGCGGGGGAGGGGGAGAAGGACAGTAAGCGATGAGGCATGCGAATGCGTGGCGGTTTTCCTGGAACACTATCACTATCATCCTGTACTCATTGCCATTTGTGAGGCGTCATTGCCTCGTCCAATCTCGCAGGCCGACCATCGCAAGCCGCTCTTTCGCAATGCGGATTCCAACCAGCGACCAAGCTGCACGGGGGTTTGCAGTGTTCGTGTGTTCTTCGTGGGTGCAGCCGTGCCACCGGAACCTCACATGAGGCCACCTAGTACTGGCTAGCAAGTTCGGCGCAGTTGAACCGCGCTTTTCCGAGGGCTTTCGACTTTGGATTTAGTCAGACAAATAGTCAGTCCTTGCTAGCAGAGGTCGTCATCAGTTTCAGAGAGACGTCCCAGAGGCCTGTTGCTCGGGTGTTTCCTGCAACGGATCATTTGCAGCCGTGTCTGATGCCGCCACAGGACATCCAGCCCATAAGCATCGCAATTGTGGGGCGGCCGAACGTGGGCAAGTCGACTCTGTTCAATCGCCTACAATCTGGTGACCTTCGCTGCTACCACAGTGTCGCTTGCTGAGTGTGTCCACTACGATTAGGTGGGGCGTTGTTCTGACAGTTCTGCATGCTGAAGCAACGACACCGAACCTCCAGACACTTTGAGAAGTGGCCAAGAGTCAAGAGCAATTCAAAGTTTCGAACCCCCTTTGTACTGAAAAGAAACCTCGCTTGTCTGGGTATTGTCCTAGCCGTGCGAGAGGGAGAAGCTTGAGAGGTCGTCGGTAGAAGGTACGCGGCGGAAAAAGCGCGACATAGACCACCGCGCCATCATCAGCGATCGTGCAGGCCGGGAAACCTTGCTTGTTGTCTTGCCCGCTTGGAAGGTGATGCCGGTTGATGCCGACTTAGTAGAGACTCCGCCTCAAGAAGCTCCACCTTATGGGCTGGGCTCTGTCGCTTACGATGGAAATAGCTGAGGCGGACGTGTCAGCAACGCGTGCGTGAAAGCCTGCACCTCCGCGGTCAACCCGAGAGCACCAGCTCAGAACGTGCATGGCCCCTAATGCCCCAGTGAGCGATGCGACCACATTCCGCCGATATGTTCCGAAGAATCAATATGCAACCTTGCAGGTGCTGGCAATTTCAGATTGGTTTTCCGCAGGAGTCGAAATAAACGTATCAGGCTGCTGCGCTCGGTCAGCCAACCCAAAATCTCCTGGATCGCAGTTGAAGAACCACTCCATGTCATCTCGGACGATACTCTACAAAACCGATCTTCGACGCGTCGAGATACTAGGCCTGCCAAAATCACGAGAAGGAGACATTATTCTGAGCTGACATTGGTTTAAAGTCTGGCTTCTCTGCTGCCTCTTTTTCATTCCTATGCAGAGTTTGGAGGCACCACCCGCGATCGCAAAGATGCGCTGGCGGTGCTGTATGGGTGTGATGCCAAGCACCTGTGCATGACATTGCGGATTTGGTTTGACATGGTTGCACACCAGTATCAAGTGTTGTCTTTGGCATTAAACTCAAAACTTACCTTTAAACCTTGGACGCAAGCTGTGGGCACTTTTGGGACGATATGTTGTCACGACTCGTTCCATGCGCTCGGCTGGTTAGGGTGAACTTGGGGATATCAGGCAAGCGATCATTTGGCAAGAATTCACAGACCTGTGCTGAAGCTTCTGCTTTCCTTTGCTGACCGATGTTCCGTGGCGCCAGAATTAGCATTTGGAAGGCTGCTGCTCCGAGTCATTGACACGGGCGGACTTGAAAGCCCGAAGGAGACGTCTGCAAACACGCTGCTGCCGCTGGGCTACACCAGGTTTTTTTTCGCTGCATGCTCGATGCGCTTCTTCGACTGTATGCTTTTTATGCAGAAAGACGATTGACGAGGGGTTACAGTTTGTGACTCTTGAGGCAGTCTATGCAGGAGCAGGTTTGGAGAGCGATCGCAGAGGCATGGAGAGCCTGTTTGCGTTGCTTGTCCTTGTCCTGGATTTGAGTTGCCATTCAGCAACTCGGGGCATGCCATGCTGTGCAGGCGCAGGCGATCCTGTTCCTCATCGATGCACAGGAGGGCGTTCCCCAACCACGTTTATACCTGCGTCCTTCGCAGTCACAGCAGGGCTTTCCAGCCTAGATGCTCCAGTGTCATGCTGGCTTTCGCCTGCAGCAGCAGCAGCAGACCCGACGCGGTGCCGCGAGCAGTAGTTGGTTGGAGCTCAGAGCCCCCACCCCGAAGGCGAGAGATTGCCGTGCTGTGAACTAAACAATTTGATGAACACCTGTCAAACCACCCTTCCACAAGGATAGTTGCCGAAGCTTGCTATCGCCTACAAACTGGCTGTTATCCCTGCTGGACCTGAACAAGCAAGGATACACCAGCAGGACATACTGCCACTCGCTTGCGCACTGCCAAAATACATGCGACAACGCATACTTTTTCGGTCGTCACGCCCATAAGAACAGATACCAGGTGTGATCATGGCCCCAAGGCCAAAAACGGGCGCTCTGCTGAATCTCCGTCCAAATCGGGCTGCTCCTGTGCGAATGAGCGGGAGCGCGTCATGCGGCTTCTGCGCTACACTGCTACACCTTTGCCAGATCACCCCGAGCGACATTGCGATTGCCAAGATGCTTCGTGAGGGGGCAGGGAACGCCCTGAGCTCAGACCTACAAGTTTCTCCACATATGGGCACCAGAGCAAACTCACGGAGCACCACATTAGACCGGCTCGGATCTCCGCAGACTTCAGCAAAAGTGTGTTCAAGCGCAAGAGGGTGAGTGAGGGCTACAGTAGTTTTTCTAGAGAAGTGTAGCGTGCGTCCAAATCCACGAAGCCGCATCATTCGCAGGCAGATCGCTATCGGGACCTTTTCAAGACGGAGACGCCGAGGGATGTCCCGTTGGATCCCCGGTCCATGGAGTCACCACGGTGCAGTTCTTTGCCGCACGATCAGTCTCCGCAAATCACCAAGGATCATCCTCATCGCCAACAAGGCGGAGAACACTTTCATCGGACCTTACTTGAACGACTGCTACGAGCTGAACGTGGGAGATCCGGCCGGGCCTGGGGACGGAGTATGCAAACAGATGACCTGGCTCTTTCTGGGGGAGATGCCTTAGCCCCTCGACTTCAGGTCATCATCTCTGCCAAGCAAAACCAAGGCATGGTGCGCGCCCAAGGGGCCTCCGAAGTCCGTTTCCTTGACAGGTTTGCTCTGAGATTGTTGGTTTGAGCCACTTGCGTGTAGGAAAGCGTCGGCTTCTCCATATCAAGGACGATCTCTACGACCGGCTGCTTCTGGAAGTTGGCCACCTTCAGCATCAGGAAGAGGTGCAGCATATTTGGGAAGCACGAACCCGCCCGTAACACAATTCCGGAAGTACATCCTTGTTCCGGAAAGTGACGCATGCCATGCGACCTGCATGCGACAACTTGCACTTGCTAGGTCTCACTCCGTACTTACTTTGCGCAATTCATTATTTCAACTGCCTGTTGCGGATCGTTGCGGCACATTGCTATTTTGTTCCGAAGCTACCCGCAGAGCACTCGTCAGGAAAACCCGGGCACTGCATTCATGCCAACCGGCGAGGAAGGCATGTACATGCAAGGCGGCGGGCAGACATTCCGAGAATTCAAGGTCAGAGATTTGCTGTCGAGCTACATGGCATCGATTTCGTAGGTCTGGAGAGCGAAGAGACGGCCGAGGATGCTGAGGAGGAAGAGGTGGGCGGCGACTTTGTTATCTTCGGCCAGGCATGAGTTTATAATTCTGGGCCTTTGCTCTGGATGCTGTAGATTGAGTGCCTCTTTCATGCAAGCGGGCATGTTTATCCCAGACTGCCTGCGTCTTTTCTGGCTGAAAGCCTGAAAGCTGTTGGCCCGTGCTTCAAACATAACATAGTGTCTGCACCAGTGGCCAGTGCTTCCTCCACGTAACGAGTCGCCCCGAAAAGGCCGAGGACGACCTTGAGGACGAGGAGAAGATAGATGTAACTGCAGTCGTGCATGTCAACGCTAGCAAAGACCAACGCAGAAGGAGTGCATCGACCTTGGAGTTTCCGGAACGCTTCGCTCTGAGATCTTAGAGCCCTTGCAACTGTGCAGGAGTTCAGTGGACAGAGTGACTCAGAGAGTGGCCCTCCACCAGGAGACCTGAGAGCTGTCTGGAAGTGGTGCCGTTTATAAGCAAGGGTATAAAGCAGTGGCTAGCCTGTTGCAGGATTGCCCCTTGTAGTGTTTGCGGGGGACGATCGAAGTGTGGCTCCTCCATGCTCTTTTGGAAGACACGGACTTGACTGTTCTCCCAAGTGTACGCGGTGCATGCATTGCGGATCGGAGCTTCCTGCTGACTGAACAAACAGTTCGAGGCTTGAGCATACAGCAGACTCTAGCTTAGAAGGGGCAGCATCAACGATTCCACTACAGAAGGGCGCTATCGAATCCGCATCTACATACAAAGGCTCCGTGGGCCATTCGTCCCACGTCCTTCCCCGCACATAATCCGTGGTCCATGCCTGTCACCAGGACCCACCTTGCCTTGGTTGACTTTGGACATGCCGGAGCAGAAGTGGAAGTCGCTGAGGCTCGCCATGGTGGTGAGCACGGTTTCTCCAGCCTGCAACTTCACAGCAGGAAGCTGCACCAGGTACTATGCACATCATCCTGCTGATCCTCTCGGAGCATTGGACCCGGGGCTCAAGGCGCGGTCTCGTCACGGTACTGGCAGCTTCGATCAGCTCTTCTCGCGAAGTGCGGTTTTTTGATGAAATCGTGTTGCTTTGGCAGGCAGAGCCTCAGAGCATGGGGCTTCCTACTAAAACCCTGGCCCATCTCCGAGGCGGCGATTATGCATGACGACGGCAGACGAATTGGCAAGTACTGGCTTGACGTCTCTTCCTCGGTGACTCTTAGGAAGCGTTGTCTACTTCTGTCATCTAGTTCACGGTTCTTCGAAGCGTTCCTCACTTCGCATGCTTGCCGAGCATCGGTTCTGGCAGGAGCTAGATACCTGTCTGTAGAGTTGAAACAGCTGGATCTCCTGTCGGGATCAAGTGCATCTGCAATCGCTCCATCCTTTTAATATCCGGTTGTAACATCGCATGGCTAAGGCCAAGCAGCGCTCGCTTCCGACAAAAGAGGCCGGTCTGGCTGCCAGGGCTTTGACGCTAACATTCTCTAACTGCATCCCTTAAACGAGATCCTGGCTCGCAACCCAGGAAAAAGCCCCTCGCTCCGGAGCAAGCTTTCTGTGGTCTGGGCTCGTCCATTATGCCTCGATCTATTCGCCAGTTTTGCCTTCCAATTCGCGGTGTTCTTTGTCTGAATTTTCTCGCAATCGCACTTGGCCTTCTGACAGTGGCATTTGTCTGCACGGCTGGACCCCCATGCATGCATCTTGCAGGAAGCATGTTATGGAGGGGTATGAGGCCTCAGGCTTACCGTTTGCCATGTTCCTGATAAACAAATTCTACTTGTGCAGTATGCTCGTCCCTGACACACCCTGAGATTCTGTCAACCGTTATGAGCCCAACACATCTCTTGCAGGCAAGGGACTATGTCTTGCGGCGCTAGCCTTGAATGGGCACTCGGGAGGGGATCTGCGTGAGTCAAGTTATGGTTTCCAAGCCCCTGCTGAGCCATTCCCTTGCTGCCAGACCCATCCCAACTTCTGGCCGCTGTTCGGAAGTCAAGGCATCGACGTGCTGAAGAGATGGAGAACGCCATGAAGGTTTCGGTTGGGTAGATGAGTCCTGAGCAATAGGTGCAAAGTCTAGACAGACAGCTGACAACAACAGACGTTTTTGAGACAATCGAGGGCGCAGGAGAGCATTGAGAACACGCAGAGATCTAGGATCTTCTGCTTTCACCTGGAGCCGATGCAGGTGGCAATTATTGGGCAGCCGAATGGCGGAAAGCAGCATCCTTGTCACATGCAGTTGATCTTTAACCTCGGATGTGAACACCGCAGCAAAGAGGCGTCGTTGACATGCTGCACCCCGAGTCGAGTCTAGTCAGTTTCACCTGCAGCACCCCACCGGCAATAACAACAGCTATGTCTTCAATCAGCCTTCACTTCTTTTTGTGTGTGTGTGTGTGTTGAAGTTGCAACTGCCAGCAAGTATATACTTGCAGGTATCTGAGACATGTAAACATGAAAGGTCCAGCATCATCAATGCGCTCCTTCAGGAGGAGCGGTGTGTGGTGCAGTCCTCAGTTTTCGAACACAGAGTCCGAAGCCCGCAACAACAGAAACCGCATCATGCCATTTAAGTTTTAAAGTGTACCGATGGTTTGACCCGTATTACCATGCTTGATTTTCTGGGCTTCGACGGTTTTCCAAGAACCTGCCAGGTTGACGAAGCGGATGGCACGACCATGGACTCCATCATCACTAACTGGACCCCGCTGCACATGTACGATGTCGCACTTGCTTGAATAGCTGTACACCGCAGTGTCAGTCAACCCCTGCAGTACCTTGTGAGCAGAGACTTAAATTCAATCATATGGTGCTGCTCTTCATTTGCGTTTGTGCACCTGTGATCGCAGACATTGACTGCGGCGGCTTGGAGCACCCAAGGCGCTGCATTTGTTTGAGACCCAGAGGCCAAGGGCACGGGGTTTGGCGATGCACTTGCACGAGCCAAACCAAGCACTTAAGAAGGTCCCCAGCAGGTGCCATAGCAGGCGGGATACGTAACGAGGGATGAGGATCCCAACTACATCGCCTCAGGACGTTCAAAGAGCACCCGGTGAAGTTGATAGACACGCCCGGGGGCCCAGTATGGTGTGAATGCCGGTGCTTCATTTAAAGCCAAAAGCTGCATGACACCATTTTGTTGCTGAGGTGTGGGATCTACCGAGGCTGGCAGTACTCCGGTACCACTGCAGAGTTCCCTGCTCACCTGCGGACCTGCTGCGTGCCGTCAGGACCTGCACGTAGTCCCGAAGCCCAAGTCTAAGACTGCCGAGGTTTGTGCAGCCGGGCATGGGCACACGCAAGGCCATCCGACGAGCTGCGCCCTTGGAGTTTTGGTCGATGTGATTGGCAGCCGTGCCAATTCTGTCTACTTTGGAAAGTTATGTCAGGCATGTCTACCTCACTTTCCGCAGTAGCTTCTCTCACTCTTATGCTCTGGGCGGTGCACCGAGCATCATGCACTTGCTGTATGCTTTGTCTGCTTTGCAATAACAGCAGCCCGGTACCAAGTAATTCTTTGCACTCGAAGCAGCCTGATTCATTGCCATGTCCAAGCTAGGCGCACGTCTGCGTCCTTTGCCTCGACGCCCAGCGATATGCCAAGATGACGCACAACAGCTGTCGCGAGCTTGGTAGTGCAGAACTTAACATGAAAACGGATCCTCAACAACGTGACATGTCTGAGGTCCGAACAAGTTTGAGATCAACTTGGGCAACTTCGTCGCGGACGAGGGCAAATGTTTGATCATCGTGCGGAGCTTGCCATCATTAGTTGTATCAGCTTTCATATGAGAATCCGCTGTAGCTTGAAGGGTTCGCTTGCTCGGTCAAGTCTGTCTGGGCAAAAAGTTGGACGACAGCCATCGGCAGCTCAAAAGGCACAATCATGGTCTGCATACATTCAAGATGTGCCAGTTCCAGTGCATCGCCAGGGCCTGCAGACGAGAGTCGACCACGTGTAAGAACAGGCCCAACAGCGGCGGCACCTTTCCACCCAACTTACGACCTCAAAACACTGCATTGCAGCAGCATGCCAATGCAGTCCCGAGGTACCATAGTCCATAGCAAGCATTCTGCAACATTTCCGCCTGGTGGGCGCCATGGTCTGTGAAGAGCACCCAGGGACGGAGCAGGTTTCAACCATCGTGCACGGACGAATTTCTCTGCGGTGCGACATAATCAGCTGGGCGAGTGGGAAAAACCATCATGCATTGAACATGATTCCTTCTGGGCAGGCCGAGAAAGCAAGTGATGCCGGTGCTGCCTCCGGAGGCTGGGGTCTCGGACTACAGCTGGTGCGCTGTATCCTTGCCGCGTGACAACGGAAGGCTGGCGAATTTTGCAGTTGTCTGCATGGAGCTGCTCCGAGGACTTCCGGGAAGGTAAGTGCAAGTTCCCGGTTCCTAGGGCCCTGGGCTTCAGTGGCTATACCGTTGCACCTGCAAGCTTCCAAGTCCATAGAGCACCCACTTACGGAATCAACTGCCCCACGACGCCTTCGAGATGCAGCTCGCCCATTGCTTCGAAGAATCCGTATTCCGGCTCGGCGTTTG
Source organism: Symbiodinium sp. CCMP2592 (assembly GCA_905221615.1). NCBI lineage: Eukaryota > Dinophyceae > Suessiales > Symbiodiniaceae > Symbiodinium > Symbiodinium sp. CCMP2592. Next base: position 28,652 of record CAJNDT010005290.1, on the reverse strand, counting down.
GCATCATGGTGAGTTTACAGGCATATGTATGTATATATATATATATATATACATACACATTGTACACACATACATATACACATTCAGGATACAGGTTAACCTTTACTGCCGGTTCTGAGTCTCTTCCTGCCTTTTTTGCAGGAGGCGGCCTTAGATTCCTTCCAGCGCGTCGCTGGGGGCCAGGGCGTGCACCGGGCTGCAAATCTGGTACCTTCGGGGGCTTGGGGTTCGTTTCAAGCGTTTTTGTGTCCGAAGTCTGCAGCAGGCTGGGCATCAGGGCATGTGCACTGCAGGCCCTCCTCAAAAAGGGTTTCGGGGAATGGGTACGAGAGGGAGAAGAATACTGAGTATACTGGTGTTGAAAAGTTAGTTGTCTTGAGCCGAAGCAGTGGCAACGCTGCAGTTTCTCTGATGGGGGTTGGTCTCGAGTTTCTGAGCCTTGGCGTTCTTCCACTCCGGGGGCGGGGGCAGCCGAGCTGTGGAGGTCGAAATTTGTCGGAGACTCGTGCATCCCTCCTTCACTGAAGCTCGACTTGAGGTTGTGGCAGCGGTGCTTGTCGACCCGGATGGGGATGCTGCAGAGCGCGCCTCCGCCAAAGCTCGGGTGAAAATCTGGGCCAACCCCCCTCCACGAGCCTTAGTCATCGGCGGATGAGGATAGAGGTCCAGGTGCACCTCTACCGTGTAATTATAGTTCTTATGCACATCCAAGCTGGGCATGCGTAGAATCTCGCGAAACCGAGGTTGCTAGTTGCTCCCATCATGTCTTCGATACCAGTCGCTAGACTCATGCACCGGCTCATGCGTGAGCTCCTAGCTGAAGGGCATGCTTCGGCTTCGGACCTTCTCCTGCAGCCCCTCGATACGCTTAGCAACACTTGCCCGAACGAGACATGTGCGCTGAAGAAGAGGGATGGATCCGTTAGAACATAGCAAGCTCTTCAGCCCAGGCTTTGGGCCAGCAGTCGCTTGTCGCGCCATGACGAGCATGATGGCCAGGAGCCGGGTGGAGAGAAGCAATAGTAAAAACTCAATATCCCAGTGGGAGGGAGGCGCGCGTTTGAGCATGGGCGGGAGATTTGGGGAAGCCCTTGCTCTTCGCATGCAGTTTAACTACCATGTACTACGAACAGGACGTGCCAAGCACGTCGCCCCAGCCGTTGGAGACGTCGGCGAGGCAGGGGGAGGGCGAAGGCTCAGGGCACTGAGGGCTTGAAGTTCGAAGCTGTTCGGGAGTCCATCCGAATTCCGAGCGCAGGCCCGGGCGCCCTCCGCGTCGCTTCGCGCGCTCCAAAGCTGAGCGAGCCTCCCGCATCTCCCGCTCCCGAGCTCTCCACGCCCAGCACGGCCGCTCGGAAGCGGAAGAGACCCTTTTTGCTTTTGAATGTCTCGCAAGTGAGACGTCCGTCCGTGTGGACAAGCTGATTCGCAGCTCCATGGCTTTCATGCTGCATCAAGGCCACGGAGCCCAGCACACCCGTTGTGACCGAATTCCTCGACAGCCAGCCGGGTCTGGCGAAGGACCTGCAGCGGCATCGCCCGTCGCCGCCGCTGTTGTGGTTTCCGAAGCTGCTTGCAGTTGCTGAGAACTGGGAGTGTTTGGTGCAGGAGAAGCTGGACTTGTGTAACTGGATGGCTGCTCTCCCGGATCAGCTTCCACTTTGCAAGGCCGCATCGATCGTGTGACGGCTCTGTGGCGGCGGGTCACGAGGGTGCAGCTTCTCCGTCTGTCCTATGCGTCACCACTCTCATTGAAGAACATGTCTAACCACGCTCGAGCGTTGAGTCAGAGGTGGCACAATGAGAGGGCGCGAGTATGAGTAAGTTGATCCTGCATTAGAGTGACAGAAGTGCCTGTGCAGGTGTCAATACCCGGCACGCATGACTCGGCAACTTTCCAGATGTGGCCTTTGCCAGCAGCTCCGTTCGCAGGGCAGAAGAGTAAGCAGTAATTAGTAGGCACAACCGGACGGGACACAAGGATTACGAGCACTGCCAAACGTTGCTGAGACGTGCCGTGGTACGCTGTAGTTTCCGAGGCACAGAGAGATAGATCCAGGCTTTCTCGTTGCGCATGCTTGAACAGAACTCGAGGTGAATTGGGCCTACGTCCATGCTTACGGCCAGACGCAAGACTGGGATCTCTCTGCCCAACTTGCCGCAGGCCTTCAGAACTTCACGTGAGCTGTCATGCACCTGGCATCATGAGCAATACTGCAATACTGCACTCCTGCTCTTTCTAGTCCTGTGTCTACAGCTTCGGCAGCACGCCGGCAGTGAACTCCACATGCGGCAATTTCACTTATTGGGATTTCCTTGTGATCAGATCCTGAAAAGCAATCGAACCCAAGCTTCTTCAGTAAAGCACTTTTCTGCTTCGGTTCTGAAGTGAGTCTGTTGCGTTGCGGGGTTGTAGACGAGTAGAGCCAGCTAGTGGCAACAGAAGCTCAAAGAGCCCGCCCCGACGGCAGGGGTGCGCTTTCTCGACCTGCGTGCGACCTGACTGGGTTAGACGGAGTGGACGCCCGAGGGACAGCACTCCTCGAAGCAGTGCGCCGTGGCTTCGGAGCTCAGGTGAAGGGTGACGGTTGGCTTTACCACGGACCGCTCGCCTGTGCTTTGACTCTCGAGGCTGGGGCTTGTGGACGGTTCTGTCAAAGAATTTCCGTATCATCAACGTGTCATTCTTCGTTACACCTCCTACTCCAGTATCGAACGCAAGCTTGTTCACCACTGCCCTCTGCCAGGCAGCACTGCAAACTTGCCATTCTTTCTTGCAAGAGCATCGCAGCGAGCTGATCCTGCTGCGCCTCTTGTTCGTGATCATACTGGGTGTAAGCTCTCTTAGCACAGAGTGAGGCAACCTACCCGTGGATATGGTCTTGAGGAGCCGTTCCGAAAGCCTGAATGCACCGCATCTTCTGGCGGACAGGTTCTGCTGCTAGCTCCCAGATCGCCGAAATATTGGTTCTTAGGTTCTTAAGCTCCCGCCACTCCCAGGTATCAAGGACGAGGAGCGCAGCCGGGATTCAGCCCGCAGAGTTTGTGAGCTCGTGAAGAAGTTCGCCAAGTACATGCCTCTTCATTTCAGCGCCTCTTGCAGCACCAAAAGGGCGACAGACATGCTTTGGGGAAGACTGAAAAGCTGACAATCGTGGCTTGAAAACTTCAATGCGCAAGCGCAAGTTGCCCAAGTTAGCAGCAAGAGAGCCCACTGCACAATAGTTCTGGTGAACTGTCCAGGTCGGCAATCGTGTTTGGTTTGCGACCTCCGGGGCAAGATGCTAGTGTTGCGACTTGGAATCTCAAGCACAAGGAGCGTTGTTTCGTTTGTCCGGCTATGAGAGCAGTGTTTTGAAAAGGGGGCCTATGCCGATGGGTGGGATCAGGTATGGTGACGTGGCAAACCGGCACAAACCACAAGCAGGACATGGCTCCTTGCAGCACACATTTATCGCCCGATGGAAACTGCATGTTTCGCTCCAAGGGGGGAGGGGGATTTAACCCCTCGTTCGTGACATGTAATCCTCAGCCTGGCCTGCTGTGACCGAGTGGGAGCAACAGAATGGTGGAATCGTGCAGTGTAAACCTGGCATTCTGCACATCCTAAATAAAGAAGAAGAAGACTTGCCGTCCGAAGCAGCACGTGAAACTATATGACGCTCCAATGCCAGGGAGGGACGCAACAAAAAAAAATCGGGGCTTGTCCGTCTTAAGCTGTCTACATATGAGCATCAGCATCAAGCAATCCTGAATCCTGGTCCAAGCGCTGGAGAAGTTGCTGTGCCTCCTTGCGCACTCTAGCCAAAGCAGTTTCACATCCTCCTCTTATGGGTATACTGCATATGCATCTTCGAGTGTTGTGTTAACTCCTAGGGTAAAAAATCAGAAGCAAAGAAAGCGCCATCTCCCTCGGAGACGAGGCAAGACTGGCAAGGACCGGAGGTCTCACTGCCTTGGGGCAACTCCGCCATGAAGATCCAGGACTTCTGGAACCCAGGCTTGCAGGGGGCCGGCACGAGGCGAGACAAGACTAGGGAGGTACAGGAATTTTGGAGGGTTGCAGCTTGTTCTTGTGAAGCCACGACCTGTGCAGTTTAGACACTGCAGAAATTCCAGAGGCTCTTTGAAAGAGAAGTGGGTCGCCGTGCTCAAGCACCTGCGGGGCGTGCCGCGCAGACAAGGCTTCAGCTTCTTTTCCACCAGCTTACCGTCTTACACAGCTTTGGATCTTTGGGGGTCTCGTGAGCTCCTTTTCTCAAGAGCTTTTGAGAGCAGCAGTTGTGTCAACACGGTGCAAACACCTTGCAGAACCAAAGATGCCGGCCTGGAAGGGGAACAGCTCTGCGCCAACTTTCTCAGTGCACAGCCTCTTGGCGTGATGAATGCTGGAGAGCTGGCGCTTGCAGAGCTGGCAGCCCACAGGAACGCCGTTGGTGTTGGGGTCCTTCCGGTAAGTTGCCGAGGCTCCCCCTGAACTCGAGGGCCCCCGTGTCGGGCTCTAACTCTAGGGCCTCTAGGGTAGATGTGCCGTGGTGAGACCGATGCTAGGGTTATCTTGAATGCCGAACACCGCTGACACAGCAGAACTTCAACCTGTAGTTTGCGGCAATTGGCAAACTATGTGAATGCTGTCCATGCCCACCATCCTTGCGAGTGCAGCATGAACTCTGCTTGAAAACTGGAGGGGTTCGGGGAAGCTGCTTCCTCGGCGCCTGTATCTTCGCTGGCAAAAAAATATCTAGCTGGCTTTGTCAAGACTTGGTCCAGAAGCTCGACGGACGACCCACTGAAAGAACGGGTCTAAACAACAACGAAACAACAAGCAGGACCACCAGCCAGAATGCGATACGACTCGATACCCTCATAGGAAGCCGACCAAGGTCCTTCCCACGGCGGACGCCACGGTATTTCGCGGGCATCCTCAACACCCGCTTTTGCGCCAGCGTCTCGCGCAGCCACTTGGCCCCATTTGCGCATGGAAGCTCGGATTTGTTGGGCTCACTGCTCTTACTGCGCGGAGGTCGTCCAGGCTGGTCCAAGGCTGTGAAATGTTGAGTCAGTCCCTGGCAGGACGGTACAGTGCTCTCGGAATTGCGGCGGCCTTGGGAAGCAGATGGGCATGTCCTGGGCACGAAGAACAGAAGGGACCGGACGCGGCTTTGTTAGCTTCTGCGATACGGTTCCGAGTCAGGCAACTGCATAACTAGAGCCGAAGGGCATTTCGTCGGGCTGTAGTAGTAAAGTTTTCCCTTCTGCCCTAGCACATTTGGTTGCATTGAATTCCACAGGTTTACACTTTTGATCTACATTCCAGCAAACCGGCAGCTGAATCGGTGTGAAAAGTGACAGGGATTTTGTGCCTGGAGGTTCGACTTGCCAGAGTTGCTAAAAGCAAGAGTAGCCAAGGCTTCTTTTCAGGAGCTGCATGCTCAGAAGCGTAGGACCTGTCAAAGCCGTGCTGAGGTGGTGATGGACTTCCCCACACAGGATTCCGGGTAATCGGTCGATACGCTTCAAGGCTCTAAGGATCACAGGAGGCATGCCTGGATCCCCAAAAACAGTACTTCCCACATCCAGGAGCTCATCAACCAGATCATCCGCACAAATTTCATCCAGGCGCAGGCCGCGCTCTGAGATGCAACCGTGGAATGCAGTGCTCGAGAGTCATCCGCAGGGTTTTGGGCTAATTGGAATAGGGTTTTGCGGCCCAGTATACTATAAATTATAGCAAAGAACCCCAAAATGGTATAGGTAATGGGGAGGTGCGAAGTGTGTGTTATCTGAGCTTCACTTCAGATCCTGCAGAGGTTCCAGCTACGCGAGTTCTTCAGACGTTGGCTCCTTGGCCTGTCTTTCTTGGCGGAATCTATTATTTGTAGATATATAATATACATACACATACATATATGACTGTATATATATATATATACATACTTATATGTATAGTGGTCGTCGCTCATAGAGAGCCCCGCGGAGCTGGCATTGCCGTGCTAGGTGGGTGACAAAAAAACTTATATGTATATGATGATCTCCCCAATCAAGGAGAGCTGCTGCCGACAGTATGCCTCCACACTCCGGGATATCGACCGGGCTGCGGAAGCGAAGCCTCCGGGCAGTGCCGAGGACGCGTGGAAGATCTGTTGGGGTTCTCGTTTGGAGGTCATTGGGGTGCAAACTTTGCCTACCACATCTGCCCAGCTACCCTTGTTCATCTTCCATTTGTCTGCTTTTCCTGCCCGTGTGTCTGCAGACCTTCTCTGATTCTCTTCTTGCCTATCCCCCCTATGTGTCTCAATGTCGTCTGCCTCTCTCGCTCTCTCTGTGTCTGACCCTCGCTGTCTCTCAGTCGAGCAAATGATAAAGGAGCCAGCAGCATAGGCCAGCATACTCAGCTAAAGCGAGTGGCCAACGATACCGTGCATTTCACACTACGCACTGCCGTAGCGCAAGGGCTCGTCGGAGACATCAGCTAGCAACCCGCGGCCAAGGAGTACGTTGAGAAGCTCTCTGCAGTATATGCACGCCTACTGGTGCAAAGAAGCCAGTTCGCGATAGCACCCTGGCTGAAGCACTACATCTATGTTGCACGTGAACTGGCCATCCTGACTGCACTACGTGCTTCCATGTTAAAGCAAGGTCCATTCGTCTTTTGCCCTGGGATTGGCAAGATTATAACCGGCTTGTATTTGTGTGCTGCTCCTCGTTGAGTTGTGCTTTGCTTCCTGGCGAGTATGGCTCGAGCAGGTGTTGCTCGCCTGCATCGCCCTCCCGAAAAGCTACAGATTATGACTAGGATCAACGTCAGGTGAGCGAGCCGCAGCATAGGAGCCGGCCTTGATTGTGCCGAAAATACCGCTAGCACAGAGCATGCCTGCAACGGTGTCGCTGCTTGAATGTGCACGGCCGCTGGTGGACCATGAACACCGACGGATTCTGGTACCACATTGGCACACGCTTTGGTAAGCCCACGTTATTCCGCATCGGTCCCCAAGTCTTTCAGCATTCAGGAATGTCGGGACATAGGACAATTCGGAGTGGGCAGCCGGCATTGCACCAGACTGTTGCAAGGCGGTGTTAGGACGAGTCAGTGCATTACCATCTGACCCCCTCGTAGACCGTATGCCTTGTAGCTGTGGAGACAATCACCGTCATTTGAAAGGCTCCTATATAGGGTTGTGTTTAGTTGCATGACCGCTAGTTTATCCGGCGCCGGTCAGGAACGAAGGACTCTCCTGAGAATCAGCCAGAGGACGGAGGGCTCGCAGCCCCCTTTGCTCTCTACAGTTTCGATGAGGTTCAGAAGATCTTGGCACCGCCATTCAGTGATCAGGACGGGGCGTTCGTCAGCCTGTGTCAAGGTAACCATGGCTGAACGTGACTTGAGCTAGTCTGTGACAGGGCATTTTCACTTATAAGCGCGGAATGCCCCGACTCCCTGAAAGGCTAATTGGCCTCCAGGTCTGGAGCTGTGCAGCTTGCGTCGAGTGCTTTGGCTTCCCCCGGGTTGGGGCCAAGCCTGGCAGAAAGACTCCAACGGCTTCCGGCGTAAAGTCTTCGTGGCACCCAAGCATCTGGGGTCCAAGATTGTTCAGAACAAGTCGCACGTCCGGGCCGCGCATGATCAGGAGCTGGTACCCGTGGACCAGGAAGGCAGACATCTCCCCTGCAACTTTCCAGAGCACTGGCCCAACTGGCTCCCGAAAAGCTGGCAGATCACTTTCGCCGGCTTCTTCAGCGAAGCATCCTTCCGGAGCCCCTCAGAGGAGATCTTCGACTCCGAGGAGGCGGTGAGGCGGCATCTCGTGGAGATCGGCGCCCTGGAGGCGAAGGCCGCTCCCCCCCGGGCCAAGGCCAAAGCGAAGCAAAAGAAAAGCGCCCTGCCAGAGCCCGCGAAGAAGCTGCGGAGGCTGCGGAAGCTGGCCCCGGATGAATGCCAGGTCCTTGAGGTGGGACCGGGAGAACTGGCGGAGTCGGCGGAGGCTGAGATAGGCTCACGTTTTTCCACCCCTTGTGCAGGACGTCGAGGTGCCGCCTCCGCCCCCGAAGCCGCTTCCAAGCCACATTCGACGCCTTCGGAGGGTGGGCTCACCGGGCTCAGGGCTGTGCATTTCTGCGAGCGCTTCAACGCAGTGGGATGGTTCGAAATTTTGGGTGTAGATGCGCAGAAGCATGTGGCTTTGGGTTGTGCCTGCACTACTGACCCGTAGCCTGGGGTAGACTGCGAGTTTGGGGCCAAACCGATGGCCCATTCTGCATTGGGGGATGCCTCCTGGGCCTGTGAGAATTGAGAAGAATGGAGAAGATGAGCAAGAAGAAGCACGACACAGAGAGACGTTAGCCGTGGGAGGGGTTGAGGCCACAGACCTGCGGAATGGGAGAGGGACCACCGCAAGAGAGATCCGTGAAATTCGGCTCGAGAACAAGTCCCCAGCCAAAGGCCCGAAAATGCGGGGGCAAGCAAGACCCAACCCACGATGGACCCCTCATTATATGTTGCGGGAATCCGCAGATGCCCACGATGCATGGCGGGAGCCTCCCAGGAAGCAGGAGGGAACAGCCTTGCATGAAACGGAAAAGTCTCAGCATAAGCAGCCGGAGTCCCGAACGGAAGAGCTTCTCACCTGCCCTCGAATCCAAACTAAACGCCTCAACACGATTCGAAAAGCACTGAACAACCTATGCAAACTTGATAAGACCCTAAAGAACCTGCGACGGTCGACGCCCTAAAGTCTAAAACTCTTGAAACTTAAACCCCTCCAGGCTTCTGGACGGGATTCCGGTTGTGCTTTTGTTGTAGGGCCACTCTACTTCTGAGCAACTGCAGCAGCCACTTCACATGCCACCGCCAGCAGCCAGGTCGGTGACCAGAAAAAAACAGAGGCAGCGAAGCAGGAGGCCTTTGAAATGGGTGTATCGGAGATGGCTTTGGGTTTTTGCTTTGGGGGGTGGTGGCATTAGCACATGAGGTTGGTGTTGCCAGATTCGGGGTTTCTCGGAATGTTGCGTTCTCTTGAAGTGTGTCATCCTGCCGCAACCGCAGAGGTGGAGGAAGAGGAGCCACAGCCCCCGACTGTAAATTTGGAGAACCTCACCGCTGAGGAACGTGATTATTTGGAAAATCATCCGCTGTATATCAAAATCCACCAACGGGGCTACCCGATACCTATTGGTGATTTGGACATCCTGGCGTTGCGCCCTTTCATTCCCGTGGAGTTTGGAGGCTCCGGGAAACAACTGCAGCCGAGCGTGGCGCAGCAGCACGCAAACGCTCCTTCGGAAGCTCCCTCGTGAACACAGCCGAAAAAAGAGCGCTTACTGCAGACTGCGGGGAAGGGCCAGCGGGCAAAACACCGGACACACACCCGCACCAAGGTTTCCGACGAGATCCGGGCTGAGTGCAGCTTGCGCAAGCAAGTGCCCAGTGACCTGCAGCTCACAGCGGAGCAGGTGCAGCGCCCGAAAACAGATTCCATCGAAGCCCGCACAGCCGGAACGCCCTGTAAAATACAAAGGCGGACATTGTACTCACGGGTAACATAATGATGTCACGCTCCGAGACTGCTCCTGACTCGGGCCTGGGCTGGCTTTGCACATGCCTTCGTTCTAAGCTCTCCCCTCCTGCCAGATTTCCTGGATTTGGCAGCGGAACCTCTTCCACACGCGACAGAAGGTGCTGGGATCTTCAGTAAGAGATGGTTTTGGTTTACTTCTTGTGGCTCTGGCTGTTGGGAGGTGGATGAGGTCGCCAAAGCGCACGAGGCACAGCGCTGAGGGCCGAGGGCTCTGCCGTCTCCACCGGTAAACCTCGAGTTGGGAGGTGTCGGCAAGGACGCCGAAGACGCGCCACCGACAAAGTGCATCCAGGCAGCGGGCCCAACCTGAAAGTTCCAGAAGTTAGGAACCCCAGATGACGTGTGAGCTGAACAAACCTGACAGCATCAGCGCCGTGGAATCTAGAGTCTACGGTGCTCGAGAGATGAGAAGCAGAGTCAGAAGCAAGGACTCGAAGAGCAACCGTGCAGCTCTTCCAGGGGAACACAAGTTCCGGTGAGAGTCCTGTGCCTGCGGCACAGCTCACGGCCTTCTTGTGATCTTTAGCTCACTAATACAAGGCAGGCGCCGGACCCCGCAGTGCTTTTGCTGTTGATATGACATCGACAAATCTACCACAATCCCAGGATGCCTTATGGTTGTCTGCACTTGCATTGCCTCGAGATGTACCCCGCGCAGCCTTGCCAGATCCGAGCATGCATGACAGGCACTTGCCCTCATCTGCAAGTGACAATGTGTAGGCTGATCGCTGTCAATCTGTGCAAAGGTGCCTGTCGCGTGCCACAGAGCCTTGCTAGCCAAAGCTTGCGAATCCCCGAACCGCGACCGGGTCCCACTGCCTTCAACGGGCGTGGTCGACACGGGGGCTGAGGGCATGATCCGATCTGAGTTCGCCTATGCGTCCGCAAAAGGCAAGGGCTGTCCGGGGTTTCGTCATGTACACATGCTCTGCAGAGTGTCCCATTAGTTTCGTTTTTCGCTCCGATACGTAGTTCATGGCTCAGTCGCCATCACCCAGTGTGCGACGAAAAAGCCAGCTTCCAAACCGTGATGGTGTCCATTGCAAGCTACTGTGACGGGTTGCTGGGTCCCAGTAGAAAGAGCACTTGTCTGCAGTAAAAACATATTCTTCCACTGTTCCCCAACATCCTTCGGAAGACGAAGGCATCCGAAAAAGCATAGGGATGCAACGTCGTCTCCCACTGCGAAGGGGATGCCCCGAGTTGTTCGCCCAGGCCATCAACAAATGGGACCTCATCCACGAGAACGACCAGCCAAAGTACCGCGAAGAGATCCTGAAGAGGCCAAGTCTCCCTGAATATGTGACATACCTAGTTCAGCAGGCTCAGGGAGAGCGATCCGTGGGCAAGACATGCTGGTGAAACCGGGTTGTATTGCAGCGCACTGATCTAGAAACCTCATCGTGCACGTGTCTCTGTGCAGGATCGCTGATTGCTTTTCCTCTATCAAGGGCGTCCCCGTCGTGTTCCTCTCGGCCAAGTACAACCTCAACTTGCCTATGCTCATGCACCTTGGCGAACAGAGCCGACATGTGGATGAAGAGTCGATAGGGTGGAGTCTTGACTAGACCCCGACAGTCGACAGTGCCAAGCAGAGGACACGAAGCCTAGCGCTCTACAAGAGGTGGAGCGCGCGGCTTCCCACAAGCAGGACAGTTGAGGACGTATGCAGCGAAGATTTTGTTCGTTTTTCTGGGCTGGAGCTCCCGCGCAGGTTGAACAGCTGGCTCCAGGCCAGGTCGGAAGGGTTTACGAACACGTCGCGTTGCACAGGTGTGAGTTGTAAGAAACAGAACGGCTTTGTTTAACCAGACCCGGGTCATGCAACTCCCGAGTGCCAAGTGAGATACGCATGATTTTGGGGCCAGAATCTGCCAGATCCATGGAAAAAAACACGCGAAGCCCGCCACAAGTCGTGGCTCCTTCAGCTCAAATCGCACAGTGAGATTCAACTTGAGTTGCTGGCACAGGCTTGGATGCTGCGTTGGCCTCCTCCCTGGAGAAACGGACAGAAGTCTCATCCCAAGAATCGTATACATGTTTTGTACTATTGTAGGCGGTGTTTGTCCTGTGACTCGTCCTTAGTGGACATGGGTGTTGCAGACCGGCCATTGTTTTTGTGCCGGCTGAGTGCCCGCAGCCTGAACTCTTAGCTCGTCTCTTCAGCTGCGCCGCATGGAACGCTTGTAAGATGTTAAAGCCGGACAGTGGGTTCCACTTAGTTGAAACAATCTCATTTTCCGCTGCGGAAGTGATTCAACCCTGGAGGTGCAGCATCAAGTACATGACGCAGACACGAGCAGGATCCTGAGGCCGATGCTAAACTGTCGGCTGTGGAGCCGCTTCACCCCAAGGCACGGCCGCCGACGTTTGTCCTGTGGACGAACTCCGCCTACGGTGAGTTTCCCAAGAGTCTTGGCTGCCAGGGGTTCCGGGTTCGGATTTGTCTGGCCTTCAGCTGATGCTCGCTGACAGCTTCTCGCGAGATGGCACGAAGCACTGGCAATCTGAGGAACTACATCAGGCAAATGCAGAATGCGATGCGGGACGAATTCAGAATAAGCCCCTTGAATCCAAAGTGGGAGGTGCTTTGGAAGCTCCTTTTGGATCATTGCGGAGCCGTCGGAACATAACGGCTGTCAGATGGCTGTATAGGTATTTTACAAAAACATCTATAGCCGCAATGTAGCCGATGTGAGCTCCCCCTAACGACCCCCCTGAAGGCCCCGAGCCCAAGGCCCAAGAAGCCCGTGTCTCGACCGCGAGGCGGCGTGCCGCTGAGTTTCAACATCCGCTCCACTTTGATGCCAAAGCCGCGCAAGAAGCTTTCGAAGACCCTTGGCCGATAGAGTTCGGACCATGAGAGAAGGAGGCCGAGCCCATGGCTTGGACTCTTGTGTAGACGGCCACGACATGCGGGGTGGCGCAGTGCGTCTCGGCGTATCGTTGGAGCCTCAAGGGCCCTTGGACCAAAGTGGGATGATCGCAGAGACCGTCAGAAGGTTGAACCAACCTGTGCTCCACCCGTCGCTGAGGAAAGACATACTGAAGTGGAAGCGAATGGGCCCAAAGCAGGCGCCTTTTGGATGTCCGCCCAGAACAGCTTGTCCAACTTGTCGCGAATGTTGCTGCCCTGCACAGGCGAAGGTTGCTGAAAATCTCAACTCCAAAAAGCCAGTGACTCAGGGTGCTCAATCATCGCTTGGTGGTGTTTTTCGGAGCTCAGAACTTCGTGCAGCGAGTCTGCCGGTGTCACTTTGTCCGAGAGTGGCGACTCAGGATGCCGAGGCCCCTGCGGCAGATCGACTGAGCGAACCGACGGGCAAGGAAGCAGTTTGCCACAAGTTTGCCTGCCGACCCGGTCGGTGTAGCATGGTGTAGATTGTAGGTCAGAGGTCGGCGACAGCGGTGCGCAAGACTTGTTGCTTTCTAATTATGGCTGTTTCTGCAAGCACGTGCCAGTGCCGGTGAACCCAAAATCAAGAAGTCGCGGGCAGTTCGCGAATCAAGCTTTCTATCAGGTGACAGGGGCTCTCCACGTTCCATGGTAATTGTCGCAGAGGCTGCTGCCGCAAACTGTGAAATCCACTGCAAGATCGAACCAGAAATTGAGTTAAAAGACCAGGTCAGCACTCTTCTCCTTTTTTCCCTTCGAACCTTGAGCCTGGAGACCCAGGGCGGCCATGTGTGGTGTCTTCCATGCAAATGGCACCGCCTTGCAGCGACCTGGGCTTCAGATGCAGCCTGGCGCCCTGGCACCACGGAGAGACGAGAAGATCGGCCTTCAGCACATCGGATATTTGGTATTCTTCGGCCACATGTGTCTTAAGTTCCCATCGCTGCCGTAAGGTCGACCCGAGTTGATTGCGTTGAGCACTTCTCTAGTCCAGAGCCCTGTCAACACCCTGCCGAGGCGTCGGAGCTTCGAGCCTTGCAGCGCCGCGCGCGGCAAGCAGCGGAGCGGGGACTTTGCCTCGACCTTCCCGAGGACTCACAGCTTTTCAGCACGAAGGGAACCTTTGCCTGGGCGAGGCCTGGCCTTGCGACGCTGGCATTTGCAACATTTGTCCGTTTGCAGTCGAAGGGCAAGTGCACATATGTGCGCCATGACCTGGATTCCCAATCGCAGGACGCGTGCTACTTTAAGAGTCGGGATCGATTTACCTCCAGCCTGCGCAGGATCACCCCTACGTCGTGCGCAGCGTTTCCTCCTTTCTGGGCAAAAGCCGCTGGACACAGAGTGGTGAACACAGGACACAGCAGCTCAGTTTTAGGGATTCTCCCATTCCCAACCTTCACGAAACTTGTGAAACCAAAGCTTTCAAGCTAATGAGAGGCGAAGCCTCGTGTAAAGCTTTGACTCTGTCCTCGTGTGTAAGCTCTTCTCAGAATGAGCTACCAGCAACCCTGCCTCCAAGCCAGACAGGTGTATCCTCCCCCCCCCCCGCGCACGCACGCACGCACGCACGCACGCACGCACGCACGCACGCACGCACGCACGCACGCACGCACGCACGCACGCACGCACGCACGCACGCACGCACGCACGCACGCACGCACGCACGCACGCACGCACGCACGCACGCACGCACGCACGCACGCACGCACACGCACCCACGCACCCACGCACCCACGCACCCACGCACCCACGCACCCACGCACACACTTGATGGACTCTCGATTGACCGAAGCCAAACATGAGTTACTTGTAGCACGTATTCCTACAATCGTGGCCTAACAGCTTCCAATCAATCAGCATCTTTTCGCTCCTCTCACTGCCCGTTTCCGAGTTCATAGCAGGTACGTTTTCACGAGAGGACAGGTAGATGAGTGCGCGGTTTTCGTTGGCCAGCACACACACTCATCTTACCTGCCTCTCCGCTGGCCCCCTGCTTTCTTTGAAATGGCAAATGAATAATAGTCCCTTGGTCACAGGGTGGTACACACAAACACATGATCGAAACGAGAGCCAGTGCTTTGAATCGAAGATGCTATTGTTGCCCTCGGGTTCTGCTTACATGTTTGCGTCATCACGGCCTGGACCAGAAGCAACAGTGATGAAAGCTTTGGTTGGGCGATGATTGTACAGCACATCAATCTCCCCATGATATTGAAAAGTGTCTGCAGAGTCTTCGTTGGCGCAAGCCTCCAGAATGCTTTTGGCCCCTGCTTGCAAGGCTCTACATTCGCTCTTTGGAACAGGGTTTGAGAGACACACACACACACACACACACACATTTTCATTCGCAGCGATGGAGTCTGTCGAAGACGCACGCCTAGCAAGATGAATTCAACATGCAGTTAATTAAAAGTCCCCACCTGAAAGAGGCGGTGGGCGCCACATGGCGCCTCCGGGTTTTAAGGCCTCCCCTGAAAGGCCACAAAAGCCGGCAATCCTTATGGGTTTTCCGGGTATTACATAAATTTTTAAGAGAAGAGGACGCTGTGGGAACCTGTTTTTGGATAGGTTCCCACACGTTCTCTTCTCTCATTTTAACGTGTTGAACCGACCAACCTGTTTTTGGATAGGTTCCCACACGTTCTCTTCCATACTCTAACGGGTTGAGCCGGCCAATAGACATGGAATTCAAGATTCCCCGAAAAACTTTGTAGGGGTATCTTGGATCTTGGATTCTGGGAGGGGGGCTATTGAGGTTCAATCGCCGAAATTTAACCTCAACAGCCCTGCCCCCGGAATCCAAGATCCAAGATGCCCCTAGAAAGTTTTTCGGGGAATCTTGGATTCCATGGTTAGGGTTTATTGAGGTTCAATAGCCGATATTTAACCTCAATGGCCCTCCCCCCCGGAATCCAAGATTGGCTGAAAAACTTTCTGGGGACATCTTGGATCTTGGATTCCGGGGGGGGGGCTATTGAGGTTAAATATCGGCTATTGAACCTCAATAGACCCCAGCTGCCCGCTGCAGGTCTCTCGACTGCAATGTGGCGCAACTTGGAGGGTGTTAGTGTAACAGTATCGGGCTACAACCTCCAGCATTCTGAAGTGCAGCAGCTTGTGGCCATGTTTAGCATACAACCTCCCAGATGGTGAGGACAATGATGACAAACACTGTTGGTTGCCACTGCGATGGCAACCAACAGCGCACAAGTCTGCCAGAAGCAACAAATGCAGCGGGGATGAGAGCGTTGCAAGCACCGGAATGTGCGTGGGATCACTGCCTTGCAGTATGTGACGCAAGATGGCTGTCTCCGTGAGTGGCTCCTTCTGACCGGGCACCTCTGTTCAAAAAGAAATGAAAAGACCTCGTAAAAAGAAAGACAAAAGAACAGATGCTACGGGGCGGCATCAAGTAGTTTGTGGAGTAGTGGAAGATCGATATACTCGATTGGCTTGAAGTTAGTGTTGTATTCGCTGTGTTGCAAAGGGGTCGATCTTCATGAAGTTTGAACGGGACTAGGAGTACTGAGTGGCACTACCGTAGTGTTGCAACGGTGTTTTGCTGAAGGCACCTAGTCCTGTTAGGCTCTTCGAACTTGCGTACTGAACTGGAGTCGTGCTGTGCTGACCCTGTAGACTGCCTTTAGCCCTTGTCGGTATGTCATCCCCCGGCCGGCCTTACGAAAACTTGCGCTTTCGTACTGGCACTCTTTTGTGTTTTGTTATCTTGTTGTAGCAAGTACGTGGGGCGGTCGAGGGCCTTTTCGGATACACGGTGCTGCTGTCACGCAGAGTGTCTTCCTACCAAGCTCACGTGTTACCTGCCATGCAGTCGTCAGACTCGCCATGCGGGAGCCAAAAAATGATGACAAACACATGTGCAGATTTCGGCTAAAGACAAGTCAAACACTGTAGCACAGCAACGTCTCACCCGTTTCACTGGCAGACATGCTGCCTTTTCAGGTATCAGGGAAAGCTATTGTAGATGGCCAGCGGGTTTTGCTATCGCTCGAGCCGGCAGCGGCCGCACCAGCAGAGCCATACCCACGCAAAGATGTATCGTCGCCCCCAAACACCGAGGAGCTGATTGACGCCATCCATGCGGGTCGTGTGCCGGTCCATTCATCACGCCGACCCCTATGCAAGCAAGATCTACGAGTTATGATTACCAATACGCGGTACGCGCTTCGTATGAAGGAGGCCAGTTGGAATCAGGAAGCCGAGCTCAGACTACTCCGCACTTTCATGCAAAGCAAACGGTCTCGTGCACCCAACAACGCCAAAGCAATCAAGGACAAGGACCCCGCACCCATTGAGGTTGGCAAGTCCGAAGGTGAGAATCACCACAGCAAGGAGACCATTTTGAGCAGCTCATCAAGAACAAGAAATACTCCGATCACTTTGACAACATCCGATACTTCGTCGTGGATGTATTCCACAGAAGCAACCACCACTGTCACAAGCAGACGTGGACGCGGGCCGAAGCCAAGCGCTGCCGCCATGTGCGCACCTGCATTTCCGAGTCGGTGAATGCTTGGGTTCGGAGTCTCAACTTCTTCCTGAACAATCTCCGTCCCCGATCGCATCGGTTTTGGGTAGAGGCAATGTGTAACTTCTACAATCAGAATCTTCAAGCTGTTCCCATCCGTATCTGTAGGCGTAAGAATGCTTCTGGCAGAGTCAGAAAGATCGTGAAGCGTCCCGCGGCGGCCGTGAAACGTCCAGCCCGTGCGGGGTAGGATGTGTCTCACAGGCTTGTGTGTTAAGCTGTCCGTTATCGGACCCAGTCGGATTGCATGTGTGATGCTGCCTGCATTCGTATGCAAAAGACCAGTCTGTGCAGTGACCAGAGTCGTGCTCGTATTGTGTATGTTGTATACGTCCCATGATGACTTATCCAAGGACACCTGGCTGCATTGTGGACATGCAACTTGGAGGGTTTCTAGGGTTCTGAGTCTGGGCTAGTTTCACGTTCGTTGTAGAGTTTGTTGGATAATAATCGTGGTGCTCCGTGTTTAGTTGTCTTAGCTGTTCAGCCCGAAACATTAAGAAACTAGGTTCCCACAGCGTCCTCCTCCCGAGAATTTAAATCCAGCCATGCAGGAAAAGCATCCCGATGCGCCTGCAAGGAAAAGCCGGCCTAACTTCTAGGGCGAGGCAGAAAGCGCAGGTGCAAAACCCGAATTCCCGATGGCCACATATCGCAAGCGGACAGCTATTCCTCCAAACCGGGTCCCTTCACGAGGCCATACATGTCCGCGGGGACCCTCATACATGGCCGCAGCTATCTGCACAGTGACATAGTGTATGCAGATCGGGCCATGCGACACGTAACAAACTGTACGAGCACGATCCTCGAAACTCAGGTATGTACAAGGCCATGGGATACATACTGATGCGGTAACAGTTTCTCCGCCTCCACTTCATCGCCCACGAGCAGCAGCGATTTTAGTTCTGTGACTCAAGGGTTCAATGAAGCAACTATGATTAGCAGGTCGGCACTTGGAGCGATTACTATCCAAAGGCCTATCGCAAACTCAGGCTGTCAGCGATTGCAGGTGGCTGCTTACGAGCGGGAACGTTTAACTTCACGTCAAACTCAGCAGGCCGCTGGGTAATTGTATGCCTCCGGGCTCTGTTGAACGCAAAGCCAGACATCAAGCTCTGCAGACTGCTGAGTAGCTGTATGCCCTCCAGGCTCCCATTGAACGCATAGCCAAACGTCCACCTCTGCAAGCTGCTGGGTGAATATTTAAATGCCAGCCAGGCTCCAGTTGAACGCATAGCTAATTGGATGCCCTCCATGCTTGGGATGAATGCATAGCCAAACATCAAACTCTGCCGGCTCTTCGGGAGCTGGATTCCCTCCAGGCTTTGGTTGAGTGTATGGTCAAACATCAAACTTTGCACGCCCTGAGTAGTTGGATTCCCTCCAGGCACAGGTTGAACGTAAAGTCCAGCATCAACCCCTGCAGGCTGCCAGGTAGTTGGATACCTTCAAGGCTCCGGTTGAAATGGCAACCGAACGCCAAGGTCTGCAGGCTGCTAAGTAGTACTAGGTAGTTGGATATCTTCGAGCAGGTGATCCCACAGCATCGCGACACGACCTGCACCAAATTTCCCCACGCTGAATCTCTGACGTACCGCCTTCCAACTTGTGGCCATTGCATGCGGTACTGGGGCTCTACGATCTTCTCCCGCTGTTGGGAGCAATTCGGGCCCTGCACACACACACACACACACACACACTCACACTCACTCACACACACACACACTCACACACACACACACACTCACTCACTCACTCATTCTCACTCTCACTCACTCTCACTCACTCTCACTCACTCACTCTCACTCACTCTCACTCACTCTCACTCACTCTCACTCACTCACTCACTCATTCACTCACTCACTCACACACACACACATACACACACACATACACACACACAACACACACACAACACACACACAACACACACACACAACATACACAACACACACAACACACACAACACACACAACACACACACACACAACACACTCTACACACAGACACACACACACACACACACACGCGAACGAACCAGGACAATAATTAGGCACAAGGCACAAAACAACGAACTGTGCCGCACTGTGCCAGATGTTTCTGGACATGGTACTCTATGCTGTTGCAGCTTGCAGCTTGCAGCAGCCAAGGCTTTCCAGGTGCAGATCAGAGCATCTACGAGGAGCTGGCAGCTGCCGAGGCCTCCGTGCTCAGAGCACGGGCTGCCCTGTGGCAGCAGACTTTGCCGAAGGAGGCCCTGCAGGCGCTTTACAGAGCCACTTCACAGTTACTCACTCAGTCCGAAGCAGCGAACGCTTCCCCAGCTTTGAAGGCATGCGAGTTGGACGTGCAAAATGCCGCCCTCAAAGTGCACGAGATCTGCGAGACGTCTCTGCAGAGTTCGGCACTTGCATGGATTCACGGTCGGGTAAAAGTATCCGCCAAAGAACTGATGGAAGACATCGTCGCCCGGCTCTCGCAGTATGGAGGTCGGTCTGAAACTGCTCCTTGCGCAGTGCAGCCTTCCCGCGCTCAGCGAAGAATCATCGAATGCCCTCACAGTCTTTTTCTTCAGGGTCGCTCCCGCACTGGCAAAACGATTTGCATCATTCACCGCATCCTGCGTGCACGTCGCCAGTTCCCTGCTGCAAAGCGCCTCTTCGTCACTCGGTCGTCGTTGCTTTGCGCACAGGCCGGCTGGTTGCAAATGTTCCTGCTATCACACATCACCACATCAGTACCACATCCTCCCAGATTCAGTTGCTGCACAAACCCACAGGTGTTGGAGCAGTTAACGGTCTTCGGCAGTGCATCTCGTGATGCTGCTCTTCTGCGTGGCAGCATTGGCGGCACACCTGTCTGCCCCTGGCCGGAAATTATGCCCCATTAATGGTTCCGTAGGTAAGCCGGTAAGCCCACCAGACCAGTACTAACCTCTCCAGACCCATCGGAGTCACTGCCGCAGGCGTGACGTGGGATGAGCTGGTTAAGGCATTGGTCCCAAAGGCCCAGCCGGCCATTCAGTACTCAGGCTTCTCGAGTCGCTTTTGGCCCTCCCTGAAAGCTCCACCAGACTTGGATCCCCTCTTGGCTCCGTGGCCTGTGGGTTTCTAGCGGCGGTCTTGTTTTGCAACACGATCCCTTGAAATCGAACCGATGGCTCCCAGGTTTGGGCAGAATTCCATAACAGGCTGCGGAGCTTTGATGCCACCGTGCTGCACGGCGAGGGCCTCGGGGCAGTCTCCTTCGCAGAGTACCAAGAGCTGCCTGGGCTCATTTCAGCTGTGGATACCGTCTTCGGAAGGCCTTTCGCAACCGTGTTGCGAAAAAAAGTCGTTCAGGAGGAGCGAGGAACGCTGGTGTCAAGTGAGTCGTCGCATCGTTGATCTAGCCGTTCTGCGATTCAGCGCACGAGGAAGAAGACGCTGGACAGCACTGGTGGCTACTCTCTCACTCAAGAGCAGTATTGTGAGGCTGTTGCAGGCCGTGCCAGCTTTTTGATGCAGCGCTGCATGTTGATGTGTCAGCAGGTTGCCGCACTTGGTTCGTTCACAGTGAACCGATCTGATTAATGCTTAGTTCGTTTCGTCTGTTTTGGCCATTCGTTTAGTCCCCCAGGGTAGTTTGCGGCCCCTGCTGGGCAGGACATGGCAGGACACCACCCATGACAGAGCGACTCCAGAGCCCATACAGTCCATGATAGGATAGGAGGAAGGTGTAGCCAGGTCTTGCAGTGCGCTTCTGCTGCACGCTGCCGTCGTCGTTGTCGTTTTCGTCGGCACTGCGGCGGGGGGGAGGCAGGAGCACAGGCCCGCTATGCCGAGAACCTGAGCTCCACAGGGTTTTGCAGCTTCCTCCTCTCTACTATCGGTTGTAGCAGTTAACTTCGCAGGTGAGGGCCTGTCTGCCCTGGGAGTGCCTCTTCAGCCGCAGCAGCGGCGAGAAATCTACCGCACCGCAGCTCCAAGTCAAACCTCATACTAATGGTTCAAACTGGATATTCATGCACTTCCGGTTTAAAAATTGCCACAAGATCCGGTCTGCCAATCCGCAAGGATTCAGATCTACAACTCAGAATTTAACACTTCCGAACGCCGGAGTGCAGGGTGATGTTTGTGTGAGAAAGCAGAAGCGATTGTCCAGATGGAGGCAGCGAAGCTTATCACTGTCACTCCCAGGTATGTTTCTGGAGTACTTGCGCCTGAAGCGAGCGTACCCCGATGGCACCGATGTGGCCGTGGCACTTCGAAATGCCGGCGAGGGGGCGTGCCATGGCGAGGAACACCGAACTTGTTCCAAGAGGTTTTGTGCACAGTGCACGCGTCACGGATGTTGAAGCAGGCATTGTTTTCACCGGAGGGCCAAGGTCCCCTCCGTTCTGATCTTGTCACAGCCGACACTGAGGCTCGTTCACGAGATCTATGTGGACGAAGCTCAGGATTTCTCACCTGCCGAGTTGACTGCTCTCATGTCCTTGTGCGGACACGCTGATGGCATCACCATTGCGGGGGATACCTGTCAAACGATCAACCCGGGGAGTGCCTTCTCGTTCCAAGACATCATGGACACCTTTCTGAGGTTGGAGCCGAAATGCTTTGCAGGACTTACTGATGGTGATCCAGACAAGGAAGCGGCCAAGTGCTCTTGGGATCACGTTGGAGACTGCCGGCAGATGTCGCTGGCTTTCAACTATCGCTCTGCACCGTCCATCGTGCGACTGGCGAACACAGTCTCAGAGCTGCTTGTGCAGATGTTCCCCAACACTGTGGATGCCGTGGAAGAGACTGCCACTGCCGCGCAAGGTGGTGAAGTGCCGCTCTTTGTGCACTCGCATTCTGGAAGTGAGGTTGTGGACATTGTCCCTTGTCAAAGCCTGCGTTCTGAGAACTGTTCGTGCGGGAGAATCTCCAAGATCTGACTTACTGTTTTTCCCCAGGTGATGGGCACTGGTGGCCGCCTCCTTCGCAGCATGGATTCCACGCGCTGTGTTGTGCTGGTTGGTGCGGACTCGGCTCGTCAGAGCCTTCGCCATCAAGGCGACATGCAACGAAGCATCTATTGTGTGCGCAAAGATGCTTCGTAATCTCTAGACATCGAGACCGAGCAGCCTCCGGCAACGATATGCGAAGCAAAGGCTACGACACCACCTGGTCCCCTAAAAGCGCGCTCTCGCTCTCATGCACCACTGTCCAAGGGTAACACTTGTAGACTTATGCTAAACGGCAGGCCAGGCTGCGATAGGCGCTCCAGTGACTCCAGTGCATTTACAAACTTCCGGTTGTACTCGTAGATACACCGCCAGGCCTCAGAAGCACTATTTTGACGGTGGCGGAGGCCAAAGGCCTGGAGTTCGATTTCGTGGTTATCTGCGACTTCTTTAAGGTGTGTGGGGACGGAGCTTCCTGGTATGCAGTAGAGGAATTCCTGAAGGCCAAGACAGCCGAGAAGCGCCGCAAGCGCCCAACACAGGCCCAGCGCGGCATGTCCCATAATGCCAGCCAGCGGATCCCGTCCCTGGTCCGGGATCTGAAGGCACTCTACGTGGCCATCACTCGTTCACGTTGCGGCTGTGCTTTCGTGGAATCGGGCCCAAAGTCCCTTTGGGGTCCCCTGCTTGAGCATTGGCAAAGCCGAGACTTGGTGAAGTTCGTGGATGGCGTCTCTGCTTACGCGAAGATGTCAGGCCCAGGCTCTGATGCTCCAACTGCTCGGTCAGGCCAAGGGGAGGAGGCTCCTCCCAGGGCCGCAGTCCGCCTCGAGTCGGTGCAGCAAGCGCTCGCTTGGCTCTGGTCCGAACTCCAGCTGCGCAGTGGACCGGACCAGAAGAAAGTCCGGAAAGTATTGGGACAGGAGCGACTGCGGCTGCAGGCCGGCCACGCTTTGGATCCCCTGTTCATGCAGCATTTCGCAGCAGCACACGGAGGAGTTCTCTCTCAAGCGTCGAAGGGCCACTCCATGTCTGCGGATGGTACTGGTCATCCTGCTGCGGCAACTTCGGCACGCGAGCAAGCTGACGAAGGGCCATGGCCAGATCTTTCGTCCTTGGTGGACCTGCTCCAACTGCGCTGTCGCATGGAAAGGACCCATGTTTACACTCACCTCCCACTCGCAAAGTGGACTAGTTGCTCGTAGACCTGTAGCTGTAACACTGGCAATCAGCAACAGCGGTAGTAGTTTCTGGCAGCGTAGTAGAGTTAGCTGAAGTAGCAGCATCAGCGGATGTGAGCCGCCGTCGTTGTCGTAGTTGCTTAGCTCTAACGGAACACGAAGACGGCAGAAGACACTGCCGTGATTCTCTTTGCCTAAGCCTGCCTTGGTGGCAGAAAAGCGCGCATAGAAGAGGACGCCGCAAGGAATGGCCGCGGCCTCCAAGCAACTCTGGAGACGAGGCCTCGAGCTGCTTGCGCACGCTTCCGACGAGTCTTGTCTTAGGGGAGGTCTTTTTCTGGTCAATCTCCCCCTGCTTTTCAATAGAATTCCGCTAAATCTTTGTTGGATCCCTCTGACAGTCTGGGCGAGACCTGGAGACGAGCAACGTAGCCCTCCAACCGACGCCCAGGATTCAGATCAGCGTTGGCAAGTTTATGGTGAGGCCGAAGCTGTTTTCGGTGAGCCTTGGACAGAGAGAAAGAAAGGATGCCGTCTTGAGGTTGGGCCAGGTGTGTACTCTAAAAGGCATCGCTCGCTTGTCGCATGGTGACACGCGGGCTGGGGGGTCACCACGGCAAGAGAACACCGTGCAGCAACCGCAGAAGAGACCTGGATAGTTCTGTGTCTGGCGACCAGGGATGCAGCATCATGTTCAAACATGTAGTCTTGGGTCTCATCGCACTTGCCCGTCTGCAGTCATAGGCAGCTGGCACAGAAGGCGAACTAGAAAAGCAAAATGCTGGGGTGCTGGATGGATCAACAGGATTCCGCAGCCAAGACGTCTAGGTGCAGGCCACTTCTGAAGGCCCTGGCTGCCCGGAGTGTCTCAGCAATGTCTCTCGCCAAGGAGAGCCTTGTGTGCGCAGACAAGCTTCTCGACGTGCAACTCTCGCAAAGAGCCAGGCTCTGGCTTCATTTCTTTGCATTTCGTGTTGGCAAGGGCCGGGAGAGTGCAGCAATGCTAAGCCTGAGCAAACAAGCTCAAGAAATGCACACGTGAGCCTGCACAAGAATGAGTTTTTGCAAAAAGATGGCGTGCACACCACGCATAATTTTCGTGGCAAGAACATGAAGTCCGCACGTCCTGCTGCCATCCTCATTTGCCGGATTCTTAAAACAGTGACCTTGAAAGGCTGACGGAACCGCAAGTGGACAGCCATCCCGACCGGAAGAGGCTGCCGGGCGTGGGCGCCAGCAATTTTCGTATACAGGGCTCGCTCGTTTTGAGACTCGCATGTGGGAAGTACCGTCGGGCATCGGCCGTGGCTGCCATGGCTCAGGGAATGTCAGGGATGTTCAGGGCAGATGTGCGGATAAGTCGCGTCTCTACTCACTACTCCTTTGCCATGTTTGGTTTTTAGCTCGACACTGGGGTCTCAACGCCAGATCGAGCTTGGAGAGTGATTCACTGCTTTCGCGATTGCCCCGAAACAACGGCGGGCTTTTCTGACTGCTACTCGCACGGGGTCGCATTCAGATTCGGAGGGCAGCTGATCTATCACGGGACCTGACAGGACATCTAAGGCAGCAAGTGACGGGGCGATGCTGCGTTAATCCGAAAATCGGCAAAGCTGGAGGACACAGACAGACAACGCCGACATTCAGACCCCTGCGAACGTGATCCGGAAGGCTGTTCAGAGACTCTGCCTGGATTCGGGTGAACTGATGTGATTCTCGACAACTGCGACAGGCTTCTGTGTACTTGTACAGTAGCTTGTAGCGACAAAGAGGCCCTGGCGTTTCGCAGTCTGCTCTGTAAGTTTGCAATGCCCGCGAAAGGATCGCTGTGAGTTACGTGAGCTCGGCCAGCCTGCAAGACCACATGTTTGCCGACATCTTGGATGCCAAGTCATCAGTGGAGCAGGAGAGGCTCGCAGGGTTCCTTTCAACGTGGATGGTCATGCTCCGTTTCTTGTGCGATTCATCCACGTCCGCCTTGAGAAAGCTTTGGGGACGCCAGGTTCCGAGTGCGAGGATGGCTGCTGTCGGGTCGGGAGGTGGCTGACTTCGAGATTGCGGCCAGCGCCAGCTTGGGAGACTTGTACTCTCGCTTTGAGGAGTTCCTCGGCCAGCGGTGTCACCTCATCTTGTCGGAAGCTGGGTGCACACAAAAACAAGATCTGTCATCCCTGGATTCTACGAGCTCGCTGCGTGAGATCCTTGCGGAGACGGTTGAAGCCTGGAGCTCGGATCTGGCCTGGCACCGCGGCATTTGCGAGATTTTGGCAGCCCAGCTTGTGCGGCCCAGTCCCAGTCATGCTGCCGCCGCGGCCGGGGCGACACAGCTCCGGGCTTTGTGTGTCCCGCGCATATGGGAGACAGTCTTCGCCATGCTTTCGCGACCTAGAGATTCCGAGTTCGAGGCACGCTGTGCCTTCCGGCTCACAGTGGAACGGTGCTTGGAGTACATGACATTCCGTGGTGCAGCACGCAAGAAGGTCCATCTGGCTCGTGCTAACCGCTTGCGCTACACTGCTTTGTATTCTGACGAAGTCAGCCGAGATGCTGACATGGCAGCACGGGAGTTGGAAAAGCTTCTGAAGGAGGAGGCATCGCTGAGCCCCATGCAGCCCATTGTTGAAACAGCGGCCGCTGTGCAAGCACTCTTGCTGAAAGCTAGCCCTTTGCAGTTGGAAGAAGCCCGAGTGTTTTTTGGAGAAGTCCTCGTACCGAAGCTTCGTCGCCGCGCCCGGTTACACTGGAGCGCTGCTCGACTCTTCGAGTCGCTGGGAGATGCGCGCGAGGCGGCAAACGACTTCCAAAGCTCCTCCGAGGCCGCGTTCCAAGTGGTGGCTGCATGGAGAGACATTTCCCAGATGCTGGGCGCCCTGTCCCATTAGAAAAGCCAACCCTGTCGAACGATATGATAAGAGTTCACGGTTTGGGGTTTCGCCTAAGGCGACACAGCAGTCGGAGTCTTGTCGATGGTGGAGCAGCAACTTGTCACTGGAATTGAGGGGAGAGTGAGTGATGAAGCGGTGAACACAAGACGACCGGCACAATGGGGGGGCAACGCTCGCACAGACCCCTGGAAAGGGCAGAACAGACATCGGACTGTATGCACGCCTTGAGGGGTAGGCCTCCACGCCAAGGGGTTGTCCGCAACCCCTAAAACCCGCAGCCTGGATTGTCCGAGTGTGAGCGCCGAAAACCCGGAGCACGCAAGCAAGCAAGGTGAGTGAGTGAGTGAGTGAGGACTCCGGGGTAGTCTGCATCAGTTTCATGTGCCGAGTTGCAACCGAAAGCGGGATTCGAGGGAGAAGGCTTGATCGGGTCAGGCTGAGGAGCCTCAAGGAATCCATTAAAAGGCCTTGCTAACCTCTCGCACGCAATAGACGTTTTATCGCATGCAGGCATTTTGTCCGGCATGGAGGGGAGGCTAGTGTATTGACCAATGTTGGACACCACAATCGGTGCTGCGAGCAAGATGAAGAAGAGGCGCCACACGGACACATTTCAGGCAGGCTCGAGCTAGGGGGACCTAGATAGCTGAGTCCAAGAGAGAAGCTGGTTGAGATGTCGTCGAAGTTTTTGCTTAGCTGACAGACTGTGAGCAACTCGACGTGTTGAGACGGAAAGAACAGATGTGCAATGACTGCTTGGTTCTGTATTTCGCAGTCTCATGGCTCCTGGCTTTGCATCCAATTCAGGCAAGCCCGCGCTAGTGCTCGCCGGGCAGCGCTATGCTGGGTCCACTTTGCTTCGGACGCTTGGCCTCGCGTTGACGGAAGCTGCAGCGTTCGAAGCCCCAAAGTCTGACAAGCCTTTATGAGATTCCATAAAGTTTGTGTTGGCTTATGTGCAAGACGGCTCATGAGGAGTCTTTTTGGCTTTGATCTTGTAGCCAACAAGTTGCTATAGGACTGAAGCTTGTGCTTTCCTTCATGGTGGGCTCGATGCCTTAGCCTACTTCAGCTGTTCAACCAAGTACCCTGCAATGCGTGCCTCGTCCTTGCCAAGTAGGAGGGAACAAATCCGTAAAGTTGAAGTGCAACTAGGAAACTAAGACTTGCAGGAGATGGCAGCAAGCCGAGCAGACACCATGCCAGACAGGACTACACGGGACTTGTCTCAGACACTATAGAGTTCAAAAGCTTACCGGAAGCTTGGAGATGCGGGTTTCAGCTTGTTGGGTAGTCCGGCCTCACGGACGGGATTGACTGCCGCAACTCTCACATCGTTCCTGCACTCTCTCCCCCGGTCACACAAATAAAATCATGCTCGTTTGTTGAAATCTGTCCGAGATCAAGGCTGTAATGCATAAAATTGCATAAACATGACCTGCTCGCTTCGCATCGCTTCACAATCTTTCAGGACCTCCATGAAGGCGGCAGAGCAGCAGTTCCTGAATGCAGGATGCGTCTCTCTGCTGTTCTTGGGCACAATAGGCCTTGCAACGCAAGGGGGTAGCATCTAAAATAAGCAGAAAGGAACTTGAGTGATTAAAGATGGACGACATAGCATGACAAACGGCAAAAGCACGAATTCAAACAACATTGCGGAAAAATGAATAGTCCTCTACTTTTGGCCGTGCCAGGGGCTGGACCTCAGAACTTGAAAGCTGCCACGCCTGCTTAAGTGCTAATGTGTGTTTAGCTTTTGCCATCGTACTCTTTTGCTCCCAGCTCCCTCTCTCATTCTCTCTCTCTTGCTCTCTCTCTCTCTCTCTCTATCTCCCTTCCGTGCTCGTGCACGCCCTCGTCACCCCACTGCATGCATCGCACGTCGCAGACACTTGCGGCAGCCCATGGAGACAAATGCACTTGATACAGGTTGTTGATGTGGTTCTCTGCGCTGCAGCCGGCTCCTCTCCCAAACAGCTCTTTCAGCCACTGGGCCAGCAGCCTGGACACAGCCAAAGCTCACGTCACGGCACGTCACTGATCACTTGGTTCGACTTTAAAACACGACAACTGAGGGATGTAGGCTGATCTACATTCGGAGATCTGAAAATCAGTCTTGAAGGGTCGATTAGCTGAAATATGCTGAAATTTGAAGCCTGAGCCGTGAGCTGCACAGAATCCTCGATCACTTCAGATCTGAGGATGGCGGCTGCTTGTCCGCAAGAGTCTCTACGGAGAGGGCTCCTCGTGCCTCAGCTCAAACTCTGAGGCTTGCATCCTTCCGGCATTCATATCCAAGCTTTTCAGCCCACCTGAAACTGGTTCCACCCACTCCGCGTTGACCCCGCCAGGTTTATGGCGCACTGCTTTGGCACGAGGGGTAAGACCACCCAGGCGGTGCAGATCTTGGCAATGATGCAGCATGGCTTGCCAGTGCCCTCCTGTGTGTAGCTGGCTGATGATTCTCCTCCACACGGCGGCCAACCCGAGCTAGTTTTAGTCCATCCGAGCTCGAGCAGCAAGATGGCAGGTCAAAGCCAGTCGGAGCAAACTTCTTGCTTGAGCCAACTTCTACCTCTGATGCATTGCGGAGGTTTCGGCACCAACTTCTCAAAGACCAACTCCGTTGTCCATAG